>NQII01003854.1:11302-33187 GCA_002778355.1 Clitarchus hookeri | reverse complement strand
TTAAAATAGCACGGAGCAGCTATCGGATTTACATAATTTGTAGAAGACATTCTCAAGTTACGCTTAACTGTTTAGAAAGCTATTGGCACTCATGCGTGGTTTTCAGTTTTCTCATAACATTTAGTGATGGTATTTTTGTGGGTTTATAGAACTACTTTCCAGTGGAAGAAAATAATATCAGCGCACACGAAATTGCAAGTCTATATCGTCACGGAATAATTCCACAATCTTTCCCGGTATTGCATTTATAACCACGAATTAATTTTATTTTAGATACTAAACCAAATATTAATATTATCTTAATCATATACAATGTACACAATTGTGTGCAACAGGGATTTTGTATTTGGCTGCTACTGTACACTTCGAGCTTAGTGTCCAGCGATGTTCCCTGCGGGTAACTTATTGGCAACCCGCGCTACTTCTCTACTTTAAGGCTGTTGCCTGGTTTGAAAGCAGCAAGAATTTGGTATAGGGAAATATAAAATAATTAAATTAGGTTTTTGATGCCAATTTTTAAGATTTAAACTTGAAATTAAAACACAAGTGTGATAAATAATACTCTCAAGATATGTATCGACGCAAATATGACAACTTGTTTTTCAGTAATTTTCCATTTCATTATTAAGTTTTCTGATATTTCGAGAAAACATGCCATACATTAATTTTACAAAAGGCTTCAATAGCAAATCAGCACGTTTTTTCTGCTCATAAAGTTCCTGATGGTACATAACTATCTTTAACAGATTATTCCGCAAATACGTTCGGCGGTAAACATCAAGCACAATTTGATTTAATGTTCTCTTTTAATTGGATTATAGTTCTATTTTTGCAAACTATCGCCGGAACCACGTTGAACCAGAGAAGTAATTTTTTTGAGTAAGTGGAGATTTTTTCTTATTTGCAAACCCGAAGTAATAAATTAAAGTTTGTCTGAAAGGGTTGATCTAATCGATAAGATTGAGCTTGAAAGAGCTTCTGGTGGCACTTTGCAGCTGTTTCTTAATGAGCCATTCCAGCGCTTCAGTGGCTTACGCAACCCCCAAAAACCCTTATTCAGTTCAAGTTTAATTACTTTTTTTTAGCAAACAATAATATAACACCATTAGAAATTACGTTATAGTTTCTTTAAAAGTGAATTTCCTTCATTTTGAAATGCATTCTCTGAAATCAGCCATATTTGTTGGGTTTTTTTTCACTAAATTGACGAATAAAGGCACTCATAAAAATTACAAAGAAATCATTCCTTACGTCTGATTTTTTAAACGCGCTTCAAAAAAGTGCGAATGCGTCGCTAAAATAATGTAAATTTCAGTTCTAACGTTTCATGCCTTGTATTAGTAGAACCATAAAGAAATTAGCTTGGAGTAAAAGGGGTAATTTCGGGTTGCGTAATGCGCCTGAAAAGGCTAAATCTTACGCGTCAAATGGGGCGAAGATTTTGTTATAGTCTGTCCCCGGCTTCTTCACACTTCTTTAATCAAACCTTTGATAAAATCACCCTATATAACTTGTTTGGTGGTTTTTGTAACTATGTCATATTTCACAAGCATTTTATAATTGTGTTGATAACAAGGTCCTCATTTTTGGTTAAATTGAAATTGTGCTTATAATTTATCTATAAAATATAATAACTCACTTTTAATTGATATGATTAGAACAATGAGAGAACAGGTGTGTTGGTAATGCCTGGTAATAAATAGTTCTTATGTAAAACATTATTGCGCTGAGTGCGCACGAATGCGATCCGTTGTCCCTTTGGTGTAGTTTGCCAGACTTGGGTAAGCTTCGTTTGCACGAAACAGAGGGATATCCTGGAAGTAGAACTTTAGCAGGGATTAGAAAAGTGTGAAGTAACCGTGAATGGACCACAGCGGCGAAATGTTAGAGAGGTGGAGACGTGAGTACTTCGAGTAAACGCACCCGGCGACGGCAAACGTGCAAACATCGGTGACTCTGCTGGGAATCAAACCGCGGTGGTAAGCGAGAGGTCCGAGTGCTTCGTCACAGCGGTCACTCCAGTCGAGAAGGCTCGTTTTGACACTTACGGACACAATTTAATTAAAGTTTCCAGGTCTTGCAAATAAGGGGCAGTTTGATGCTTATTGTAGTCAATTTGTTTAGATTTCGCGACCAATAAGGTATAGATTTCGTGTTAGGCGATAGGAAGGTTACTTCTACTCAGGTTGGGAAGATCAATGCTAAAAGTTTAGCAACCAAACATTTTCCCCGCTAGGTAAGCGCTAGTGTCACACGTGTACTAGATTTTCTCAATTTCCTACGCTAAAAACTGGACAATATTAACAATCATAAATCAAATATAAAATAACTTCGTAAATAAGTAAAATCTTTCTCTTTTATCTTCCACGTAGATTAAAATTTTAATTAAAAGAAACTTTTTGAAACACTGCGCACCTAGTGGCGGAAATTTTCCCTTTGCCAAACTCTCCCATAAGAAATCTCGTTTTGTTCCTAACGCGAATAGAATAAACCTCAGCGATAGTGATACGAACGAGTCAAAACTTGAAGCAGTACCACTTTTCACTATTGTCTATTCGCGGTATCTTCACACTTTAAGAATCCAACCTTTGAGAAATCACCGCATTAATAACGTATTTAGTTATTTCCTAAATATGTCATGTATAACAAGCGTTTTGAACTTCTGTTAACGTAATATTATTTCATTTTAAGTTAAATATAACCTTTACTTATAATTTATCTGTAAAATACAACATTGATGTTATTATTAATACGAGCAAGCCTTGTAGGAAATAGTTCTCATGCAAAATATTATGGAACGGAGTGCACACAAATGCGGTGTGCTGTCCCTTTGGTGTTGAATGTGTTCCCCGAAGTTACTGGTTTGCAAAATAAATTTTGTAGCACTACAGATCAGGTTTTGTATTAGCTGCAATATTACGAACATGTATTTATCTCATAAATATTTTAAGAAATGTTTAGAACTATTTATTAATACGTATGTATTATGCGTTCGTTCAACGTTTCTCTAAAAAACTAAATGTATAGAAATCGTGTTGCAAAATACGAGTACATAGACATGGGATAAAACAAATAATAATCATACTCCGAAAAATTCAGCAGCTGTCGGCAGCGTTAATTTTCCCCGCATAGACAAAGTTTTATCTTTTTTCTACGCGGGATTAACATACTTCTTGAAATTAAGAGTCAAACTAACCACAGTTTTGTCGCGAGTTTAGTGAAAACTTAAGGTTCTCTTTTAAACGTGATTAAATTATTGGAAGTACGTATAACTTATTAAATTTGAACACGACGTATGGATGCATCTTTGGCGTAGTAGTTAGTGTCCTTGCTTCTAATAAAGAGGTTCGGGGTTTAATTCCCGTCAGCTCAACGAGGATTTTCGAAGTCGTAGTTTGGTTGGGACATGTACGACTGGTCCTCGCAAATAGTGTTCTGTACAACCCTGGCGCAGATCTATAAGTTTTACAGCATGTAAAATTCTATGTATCACCAAGCAGAAAAATGACTTTGTAGAAGATGAAATAGTTGCTTGTGATTTCGCAGGAAAATAATTTTGAGAATTACTACACAGGTTGTTGTAATTCTGCAGGATATATGTCCGTAGGATACAGTATACAGTTACAGTAAATAGATTTTGTACAAATACTGAATACATCCTGTACATTTATCAAGAAATTTCTTGCAAGGTTTAGAAAAACTTCTTGAAGTGTTACCCAGGACATTTTGGCAACTAGTGTCCAAAACCAATTTTTTTTTGTAAAAATACAAAACTTTTTGTATAGTGTATGCAAACAGTTCCCTATGGCTGCAGCAACAAAGTATAAAGGGAAACCAAGAGTCTACATAACGTATAGGAAACAGTTGCACACTTTTGTTTCCTTTTCTGTGGTAAATCACTGACCCTAAGTTTGTAGCAATTTCGGGGGATATATATTGTTTTTTTTTTTTGCATTTGAAATACCAGAAAGGTAGTTAAAACGCGGACGTCACATCGTTGATCCACAAAAACCGGTCGTAGAAACGAGCACGAACGTAGAGTCAGGAAGCGGTTCCGCTGCATCGCTTGAGCGGAGGGCGCTCCGGTATTCAAGTGACCGGAGCAGCTGTGTCATTCATAACGCAGGAGCTTTGTTCTTGTATGAGAAGACGGGCGGGACACGCAAGCGTTGCGCTCGACAAAGGTATAGTTATTCATGAATTAGCAGACAACACTCGCTTACTTCTCGTTCTCTCCTTTATTATTATAACGGCCGCATATCGACATACACTGTAAAAAACCTTTAGAGTTTTACAAGTAAAGTACTTGGGAGACCTACTGCCAAACAATTTTTTATAGGGTTACAAAAAGTTTTCTTGCATAATATGTATGTACTTTTGTGATGTTACAACTTATATTAGGCACATATTTATACGCGTATTGCTTAAAAGTGAACATAAAATACAAGTTTTTTGCGCTCTCAAACACAACTCTTATAAATAAATAAGAGAGAAGTGTAAAAAAAAAAATTAGAATTATATTCACGAAAAAAATTTACTGCTCCCTTTTGACAACTTGGGAAGATTTTTGTAATGTTACCACTTTGGAATAACTGAAGTTAGTGATTTAGATAAATACTTCACTACAGAATAGCATTAAACCTCTGCATACATAATTAACATTTGCACAGTTGCATTTTTATAATTGCATAATATATGGTTTTATATATGTTTCCATCGGGACATTTATTGTCATTAACTTTCTACAAAATATTATTGCGCTTTGTTTAGTAACTTAATTATTGGGCAGTTGAAATACACAAAGCGCAATGATTGCATAAGACTTACATTCTGAGAAAATAAAGTAAAATTAAAGTGAAGGATTTAACACTCAAAAGGCGTAAAGAAGAAAACATTTTCTCCGCAACTCCATTATTATTCAATAGCCCGTTATTCGCAAACACCTTCATTTATATCCACAGAAATGCTTAACACTCTATCTAATAGTTAAAAGTTTTTACTACGTGAATTAATTATTTTTTTGACAGATGCAAGCATTTTTCTGTATGTACTGCAAACACGGCCCTTGCGATGTTACAAGAAATACATTTTACAAGGTTTTTTTCTTTCTATTTTTACAAACGTTTTTAAATGTACGAAGAACTTAACAGTACAAATTACAAAATTTTATTACAGTGCATTTGGGCCTACCAAGCAGCGGAGATGCCCTGGAGGTTTATTTACATAGCTTAAAACGTCAAGCATTTGTAGGGCAGGTGATTTTCGTTTGCAGGTATTTTAATTATGTAAGGGCAGAAAAGTATATACAGTCTACTCGCGGTATCTTCGCACATTTTGGATCAAACATTTTAAAAATTACCCCATGTGTGACGTGTTTTTGTTGATTCCTAAATACGCCATGTATCACAAGCATTTCATTCTCCTCTCAACATAAAAGTGCTGAATGTTGGTTAAAATGAATTTTGACTTATGTGTACTCTAGAAGTTTTAATATTTCATTTACAATTAACAATAAATACGAATAAAAGCGGAGATAAAATATGTGTGCTGATAATGCCTAGGTGCTGATAATGCACAGTAAGAAAGTTTTCATGCAAAATTTGATCAAACTGAGTGCCCACGAATGCGATGCGTCGTCCCTTTGGAGTATAACGTAAACAAGCTTACAGAAAAATTGTAATTAAAAATGACTGTATTATAGAAGGGAAATTTCTTGGTGGTGATTTGAAACCTTTCAGGCCCACTTTAATTTACGATTGCAGGTGTTACAAAGAAAAGAAAATTATGATACGTTCTGTACTTAAATCTACACAGCACTTGCTACGTTGTCACAGCCAATGAGCTGTTCGCTATATTTTCGGCTGCAGTTATTTGAACCAATTATGACCTAGACCAGTGAGACGGTTTGCGAATCATTTACCCGCAGGCAAGATCGTTGGTCATCGATCTTCGCAGTGTGCGGTAAAGGCCAACAATCACCTACACGTGCGTCATGTACAGAATTGTCTACACTGGGTGAGAATGGGTTAACGTAACCGCAGCCGGCCCCCTTGCGTTATAAATTCGGATCAGTGGAACATCGCTGATTCGCAGTGAAATTCAACTACTCGAATCTGTGAATATGGCTCCACTCAGATTCGGTGGAAAACCACTGACTGTTTGAATGGAACAATTTTACTGATTGAATGAGCGATAGCCAACTCCATGCGGCGAATTAAATATTTCTTTCATTAAAATTATCCAATTCATTACGAGAAATAAACACATTAAATATAGTCACTGTTTATATTTAAAAATTATGCGTAATTTAAAAAAGTACATTTTTTTTTTGCTTGCGAACAAAATTTAACCCATATCACCCCCATTGTATTCTAAACCGTTACCTCACCAACTGAGTTACCAACGTTGACTACAACGGTGAAAATATATGTATTATATTTGTTTATAGAAATTATCTAGCTTTAAATTGAATTCCCTTTCTTTACTTTTTTAGTTTAATTAGTAACATTAGAATTGTTAAAAAAAAGAAAAAAAAATAGTACGTATGGGCGTACTCACTTTCCCACATTTAATGCAGTTTAAAACTTCAAACCGAGTAGTATGNAAAAAAAAATAGTACGTATGGGCGTACTCACTTTCCCACATTTAATGCAGTTTAAAACTTCAAACCGAGTAGTATGAAGAATACGCGAAATCAAAATGAAAGACGTAAAAACGGGATTGACAGTGAATGTTCATATTACCTCGTAAAATGGTAGGTATTTAAAAAACGAAACATTCATTTATGAAAGTACCTTTTTTATTTTATTATTTAATTCATTATTATTTCAATTAATACACGTTGTTTAACAGCGAACGAAATGGTTGACGAATCAGTGGAAAATGACACTAAATCAAAAAGTGAAGGAAAACTGTAATTTTCTTTAGTAATTTATCATTAAATTCATTGAAGTGACTGTTGAATCAAGCAGACACTCTTAACTGATTTAAAAAGTGATATTATCACTGATTCAGATTTAGAGTGNGAAGTGACTGTTGAATCAAGCAGACACTCTTAACTGATTTAAAAAGTGATATTATCACTGATTCAGATTTAGAGTGAGAATGACTGCATCTCTCTGTGGAATTGGGACTAGTGTTTTATTGGTCCCGCCGTGTCGTGTGCGGTCTCCCTTTCATTGCGCTGGCAACCGAAATGGCAGAAGCTACCATATCGGTACGATAGCTGTACAAAATTAATCCCACAACTTTTTGAGATATATTTTTTTCATGAAAATAAGATAGTGACGAAAGTGGCGGCTGGCAAAACAAATTACATCGTTACAGTCGCGTTCACTAAAGACAATGTTATTAGACATCTCCACGGGGCACGTCCAGGAAATTTTGACAGTACTTATGTGCAGTAGGCGAGTGGTGCATGGCCAAGGCAAAATAANGTGGCCCCATCAATTTCGTGACAGGAACTCGCTCTCACGAACTTCCTAACGCGAGCTTTTAGTCGCTCCACTGGGAGGAGGAGTCGAACATGTTTGACGAAATTAGAACCGCCGAGGCGCGGCCACGCCAGTGAATTGATGGCAGCGAAATGTCACAGTTCGCGGTGACGACTGCAACTATGAAATGGTTCGCCAGACGTCGAGGAGAAAAGGAAGGATGTATCCTTTTCTGTGGTACTTTCTAGCTTCCTACCGAATTGACGTGGCTATAAGAGATGTCCAGTTTTTTTTTTGCCAAAAAAAATGAACGCAACTTATTAACAACGCGCTGGTATTTTTGTGTGTAGAGCTGAGTTCTTCTTATATTGATTTGTTGACATGTTCTCTGTGCCACGGCGCATACAAAATGTAGCAGGGTATGTGTACAACATTTGGCAGCAACTTTTCGTGCGTGTCGTCATCATTGTGATCTCCTTGCGTTTTTCAGATTTATGTTTAATTGTTCGTGGGGTAATATTGTTTTTCAATTTTGTTAATTTTCTTACAAAATTCCTTGTGGGATTTATTATACGTTTTACTTATGCATTTTGACCACAGCCATTCTTGGCTCGTTTCTCGAGTTTGTTTCATGGCTGAGACTTGGTTTTCTGTGACGACATAGTGTAGCAGTGGAGTATGTTCAAAATTTTTCATCTAATTTAGCAGGACATTTCGATTACTGTATAGTTTATGCACCGTCAACTATATGGGATATACTTATATAATGAAAAACTTATGCATTACGCAGTAAAACGTGGAACGTTTTCCTTCGCTTTGGCTCAAATCGAAGTATACACATTTCTTACTGTTTAAGTTTCACAGAATAATAAATCGGAATCTACAAAAAGTAATTCTCAAATCCTAAGTTTAGCAAATCGCACAGGATGTTACATTTTTAATTAACACTTACTTGTATTTTTATTTCAAATAACTAACTTTCAAGATTTATTACTGCTAGTCTGCTTCTAAAAACAACTGTTCACTGCAAAAATATTATTAGAAAAAATCTGCTTATATTTTTATTTCAAATGCTTTTATTTTTATTTCAATTTACTTTAAAATGATTCCCTATTAGTCTAACTCAGGCAGTAAGATACTTATTGTGTCCATTAAATTTTTGGAGAGTAAATTCTACTGGTTACTTATTATTGCTTAATTTTTTCTAAATGCCTTTACACATAAAAATTATGGATTTTCGTTTTTCTTTCTGGCTGTTGTGTTATCCTTACACCGCAATTAAAAATTCCCATAACAGCGGACATAATTTTTATACACGCATGGAGTGATATATTCTACCATCAGGTTAACACTCCACAATCACGTTCAAAATTTCGAGGTCTAGTCTGGTATGAAAATATAACTCGAAATCATAAGTTCTTTACCTGATTTTCACAAAATATTCACGAGATGGCTAGACTTCAGTGACCTGTTTACACACTTGCAATTTTCCTTCGGTTACTTGCTTAATTTTTTTTATGCTGAGGAGGGGGGTAGGAAAGACGCGTCCTTAGTTGACTGGGCCAGCCGGAGTTAGGTTACTCTGATGCTGAAAGTCTACGATTCTCCGCCAGGCACGTAAGACGATAGCAATTAAAATCCTACAATCACGAAAATGTAACTGAGCTGAAATATTCTGAAATATAAGTTTATAAAATCTATTCTCGGAAATTATGCGAATTGCGGACTACTAATACAATTAAAATCATTACAAATACATAAATTTAACCATATTAACCATATATGGCTTTATGCTGTAATCGTAAATATAACCTAAATAGCGACACGAAACAGTTAGCCTTCTCGGAAATTTTTAATGAATTATTTACATTTTAATAACCATTATCAGTTAATTCAATAATGTCACGCAATTTAAAGAATGCTTTTATAGTCCTACTACACTTCAAAAAATGTTTACATTTGTGTTGCTCTTGTTATTGTAGCACAGGCAACTCCACAAAGCAGGAATAATGTGAGTCCGAAAAATACAGTTCAAGATAGAGTAAAAGACTTATACATAGCCCAGTTCACAAGAAAACGTGCTTCTCATTTTGGCAGAGGCCAACGAACAGACGTTAGTCTCTCCACTGTACTAATGCCTATTACCAAATAAATTAGTTCAATTTAACGATATCCAATAATGTTATTCAATACGAAAAATATACTGATTTGTAAAACCCGCGAGAGTTATACGTATTTAGAGCATTGCTAACCTAATCATTGTCTGGAAATATTTGCAGAATATGTGCAGCGTGCGATTGTTTGTGCTCAAACAAAACACGTACTAAAATTTTGTTTGTATAGATAAAGCGCTTTAAGAGCCAAAATAACTGTTCATAACATTATCGAAAGCAGAATTCTGCTCGGGGTTTTCGTAAAGTCATTTTTGGAGATCACATAAAAATGGATTCCAATGAATGATTTTTTATTCAGTTAGCGACCAGCCATTTATTTTGTTAAAAAGTCAAAATAACAATGCTGTAAATATAAAAAATATCAAGCTAAAAAATATAACCAGAAGTGTTTTAAGAGATAATTTTTTTTAAAGGCTGGCGTAATTCTAAATATCTGATGTAATGGACAATGAAAAAAAAAAAGATTTTTTATATTTCTTGGAGAAGCATGTGGTATTGCTTAAAAAAAAATTTCCGTGCATATAACAAAGAACATAAACAAATTCTGTGGCCAGTTTTACGTTACTTAACAAGAGTTATTTTGAAAATACCATGCAATTCATGTAACATATAAAACTTTGTTTGCCATAAGCAGAAAATAACCTACTCATACGTTCCCATAAGTCTGAGTGCGACATAATATTACCGACAGTTGGCAACTTAAAGAGACATACTGTTGACTTAATGACCTATGACCGCAATATTACTTGAAGTGCTGAAACACTACGATAACTCATTATCATGACATTGAATCGAACCTAGGCATTTTTGTAAACTGTTCGGACAGCGTATTCTTGAACTCTCGAAATTGATTGGAGGTGACTGTGTACGTGTGATAGTAGTTTCGCCATAGAACAAGAAGTCATAAGTTACATATTATTTACAAATGTTATTATTTACGGAATATACTAGAAAGTTTTGAAGCGTATGTAGCAGGAAATAGTGAGCATTAAAGTGTTCGTAAGTGGTGCTGTTTCTACTTCCAAATATATTCAGAGGGACATTTCATTCTATTAAGTTGTTTTTTTTTCTTCATGTTTTCTTAACTGCGAGCAGCAGTACTTGATGCGAAACCAGATTACAACTCTGTTATAACTTATGTAAACCTGATTCTGCTTAAACAAAATTTGTGCTTCAAGTTTGTAATTAAAAAAACTATTTAAAGTTATTTTCTTTTTAAGTCAAGAGAATAATCGCAGCGAGAGAAATAACAGCGTAGATAGTGATTAAATTATCTACTATGTATATCCCACCATGACTACTATAACGCACAACCGCTGAAAATACTTGTTATCTCATTATGGAATTCATCCATCTTGGATTTATTTTACAAATCCTCGTAATTATTAAAAATCATTACAAGTCAAAGCTTGACATGGTAAAGGGGACTATTCATTATAATTTTGACGTTTGTGCGATTTCATTTACACTGAAGAGCCAAAAAAAACCGGTACACCTCCCTAATATCGCGTAGCGACCCCCGAGCACGCAGAAGTGCCGCAAGACGACGTGGCATGAACTCGACTAATGTCTGAAGGTATGCAGGAGGCAATTCACACCACGAATCCTGCAGGGCAGTCCACAAATCCCATCTGCGCCAATTTGAGAAAGGGTGGCACGTCTGTCACGTTTAATGATTCTCGTCAGTCGTCGTTTGTCCCGTTCTTTCACGATATTTTTCCAGCCGCAGCGATGCCGAAAATTTGATGTTTTACCGGATTCCCGATATTCACGGTACACTCGTGAAATGGTCGTACAGGACATCCAAATGTTATCGCTACCTCGGAGATGCAATGTCCCATCTCTCGTGCGCCGACTGTAACACCACGCTTAAACTCACTTAAATCTTGATAACCTGCCATTGTAGCAGCAGTAACCGATCTAGCTGCCGACCGCATCGCGTTACTCTGATTGGCTCCACACCTCTGTTGTTTGCATATGCACGCCTATGCCAGTTTTTTTGGCTCTTCAGTGTATATCCGTGTTCTCCCAAGGGTGACAAGAAATATTAAATAATGAGTTTACTGTCATATGCGCGAAACGAGTAACAGGAGAAAAATCAGTTGGGTTTCGAAGCAACGGTTAAGATGTTCCCGTGCCCTGGAAAGCTTGATATTTAAATTATTAATCTGGAAATTAAGCTATCGAGGATTCTACGTAAATCCATAATTGTGGGTATCCCCTTATGACTTAGTCATTTCTGCATGAACTGACACGACTGCTTTGCGAACTCCCCGTCGCTGTCGAGGTAGTGAAGTGGCGTGCAAGCAGAATGGCTGAGTTCGTACAGCGGTTGACACGCTATCAACGGTGCATGCCAGGTTTACGGCCTATCGTTTTCACCAGCGCGGCATCAATAAGCCGCGCGGGCACACAAAGATGGAATTTTCTTTGGGGAATTCGACGAGCAGGAGCACTTTACAGCCGGTACTCAGCAGAATCTGGTCGGGAGGCTGGACAATTTTCAACTCGAGATAACGAAATTACGTTCATTTTGCACTGTTACCGAGTCACCGCAGAGTGAGAAGTTTTTACACCTGTAATCAACCTCTTATTAGACGACTTTGTAAATATATAATACCGCATTCGATAACTCTACGGTATCTGTTTCCTTACAGGAGTCCTGAAAGGCATTGTTGCTGTAACAAATACACACAACGTATAACATCCTGCTAGTCATCATTTCTGGGGATTCCACATTTTTCAAGTGTCGCTGGAAGTTAACTGACTATTTTTTCACTGAAAAGGATTGCATTTATCCCATTAAATATGATTTTGATAACCACTGGTAGCTGCTGCTAATACAAAAACAGATTTTCTAGGTTTGTATGCTTAAAAATACTTACAATAAGCATAAACCACATAGTTAATAATTTTTAATTTAATAGGTTTTTAATTATTAAAAAATGTGAATTTTTTTTAATTTGCTGCGTTGGTAGACTCATTGGCATAAATACCCTGTCAGGAGTTTTGGAAGGTTTTGAGTATGAAAAGTATGTGATTTCTATTTCGTAACCTATTAACTATATTTTCAAGTGCCTTTACATAAAATTATTTATCTTGAGAAAACTTTTTTCACTTATACAGTATTTTGCTATATATATTAGCTTATATCCTATGCCTATGTGGCTATTAGCGTACTGGCCTCCCACTACGGTGATGGGAGTTCAATACTCGGCGAATCCGAGTCTTGATTTGTCGCGTGCGGGGAACTTGGTTGTTAGCAAAGGCCAATGGGTTTTCCCGGGGTACTCCCATTTTCCATCAACACTAATTCCATGGCCTTTATACACACATATCGCGTCACCACAGAACACATAAGAATGCAGAAGTGTAATTGGTAGCGTGTTTTGCGAACTCCAGCCACACACGCCAGCAAAAATGGCTTCACTGGCCGGCAATATGGCGGAACGTCGTTCACCAATGAGCACCTGGAAACTTACTTGCCAGATTGCAGTTCAGCCAAAACGGAATAACCTTTGACGTGCAACAGTCAGTCAGACTCAAAGCCTGTTTCCACAGCTTCGCGCAGCCAATGAGCGTCGGAGTACGCTTACGTTAAAGGAACAGCCACGTAATTTCGCTTCTGTATACTTACCTGCTATGTGTTCTCGTGTTTAGTCAATTCACGGTTACTTCCAACTTTTCTGAAGTCCTGCTAAAGTTCTACTTCAATGATATTCCTCCGCCTCGTGCAATCAAAGCTTAACCGATTCTAGAAAATTACACCACAGTTACAGCGCACCGTATTACTACGCACTCACTTAAATAACATTTTGCATAATAACTATTTATTAATAGGCATTACCAACACTCATATTATCTCACTGTTTTTATTCATTAGATTGGATTGGAAAGGGCTTATTAAGGTCCCCCGGTGTTATGCCTGAAGGCTTAGCAGGGGACGGCTTATAAATTAATTTATAACCTAACTTAAACGAACACCCAAGCCTTAACTATGATTTGAACCCAGAACCTTCCGCACCCAAGACCGGTGGCGCTCCAACCGACAGTGCCACGGGAGGTCGGCTGTGTTTATTCATATTAATTATGATTTATATTAAAAATATTAATACAATTCAAATCTGACCAATAATACGGTAGTTTTAGGTCAATAAACGCATAAAAAGCTTGTGATACATGACATTTTAGGAAACAACCAAACCCGTCATACACGGGGTGATTTTTCAAAGGTTTGATTCAAAAAGCTTTAAGAAAGTGCGAGTAGACAGTAAAACCTTTTCAAGGCTGGCCGGAATCGACAGTTAGCTTCGCTGGATTCCACTGCCTCCTCTCATTTCATCCCTTTTGAACCCGCCTGTAAGGGGGAGTATCCATTCCACCTTCTGTTTTTCTTACAAATCTTCTAAATAAAAAGTTATCAGCAGACATTAAAAATAAAAGATAGACATGACATTGAGGACTACTTAACGAATTTTTTATTTTTATTTTTACGGTTTCAATTACACCTGTATTTTCTCATGTAGGATTGAAATTATTAAATAATTAGGTTATATTTGATTACGGTTACATATGTGAAAATAATCACGTAAAAGTTGGATTTTGAAATAACTTGTTAAGATGTTCTAGTGCCTTGACTAGCTTCGTTTTTAAATATTGACTCCGAAAATTATGTTATGGAGAAAAATACGTAAAACAAAGATGGCAAGGATACTTACCGCTTATGAGCAAGAAAATGCTTGGATGTTTTATTGTTATTTGATATTTTGAAAAATCATCGCGAACCTGTTTCTGAAAATAACTGTATCGCTGATTCAGTTAACTTTTAACTCTTGTGCGTAAAGTTTAATAATGGATCACGTAAAACCTAGAATTATTTAAATCCGTGCCTGGGGTAAATCGTTACATTTACAAACAGTTCAAGTTTTCCCTAACACTTGTGTGTGTCGTATCTTAAGGGACTTGTTGCCTGAACTAAGCCGAAATTTATCTTACTGAACAACGTGGAATTTTAGTTACCTGATTCAATTAATATAACCTAAAGTGTGTTTTATTATATTTATGCACTACACTGCAAAAATATGTTATCTATTAACATCAGCACATTCGAAATTTTTATACCGACTAATGTCTTCAGTATTTTTTCTGGCATTAATTGCAGAATCAATTACTTTGATAGTTAAATTTGGCCTATATTCTTTATTGCAAATGTAGAGATCAAGAAACTTTAAAAGGTGTGCAAATATGTTTCCCTGTTTATTACTAACTAAAATATTTTTTATGGATGCACTCACAATTAAATACAGTTCGTCAGCTTGTAAAGGCTTACTGTTAAACTCTATTTCTGACACTTTCTCTCTTCGTATTATAACATCGTACACAAATATAAATGTAACCTATTTTTCGGTAATTCTTATTTCCAATAGGAAAAAGTAATTCCAATAATAATTCCATAGAACGAAGTTCTATAATTCTAACAGTTAAACATAGGTAACTAGAAAAGTTAAAACTAGTGAACTCCGTAATTTGCAAATGTTAAATACTAAGAGGGAAGGAAAACATACGGCGCTTAAACAGATGTACAGGTTGTTCGGAAATTAACCGCCCAAACTGCGGGAGGTGATTCCTTATGAAAAATAACTCTAAAATATATAGGATACCATATACCTAAACAGAATATTAAAGGAAATATGAGCCTGTGAAAATTGGTTTTTGAAAATGTATTTTCGCTGAATGCCTAGTAATTTCTGCCAGCGGTAGGGATGGCGGTGATTTACCCACAGTACGTCCCACACGGTTGAATGGGACACGCCCATTTGGCGCGCTATGGAGCATGTACTAGTGGAGGGCATATCTATGTGCTGACGTATCACTTCCGCAAGCCGAACAGTGCGCATAGACCGAGGACGGCCAGCATTACGCATGTGTGTCTGCAACATGGGAAGCATAAGGCACCTTTTTGCTGCGGACTTTGTAGGCGTTGTACAAGTCATTCGGCAAAATACGTTTACAAAACCTAATTTTCATAGTCTTATATCTCGTTTAATATTCCGTTTTGGTATGTAATGTCGTCTATATTTTCGCCTTCGTTTTTCATAAGGAATCACCATCAGTAGTTTGGGCGTTTAATTTCCGAACATAATGCGAATAAATCAAATCTGTACCATACAATACGTAGAATATTCTTTTTGTAGATATCCTCAGAATTTAACACTATTGAGGAGAAATCGCTTTTGTCGCCACACAATTAAATAAACTTTCAGTTCAGTTGTCAAAAACGCAGATGAATTTCCCTTGTTAAACAGTACACGAACTTTCAGGCAAATGTCAATTCATTGCATGAACTTGCCAGATACCGTTAGGCATCTTTCCCAAGAACAGTGAATATGTTTTAAGTGTTGCATCTACCTAGACTGCTGACTCGGTGTTTGAATGGAGAAACAGTATTAAAGAAATTCCTTCTCAATGTATCAATTTTAAAGATAACTGTTTCAAAAGTAGTCAACGCAACTTTCGCAGAGCACATTGGTACGTTAAGAAATTTTCAAAACATTCATTCGTTCATAATTTTTTGTAAAATGTAACATTCAATGTTAAATTGTGGGTAAAAACTAAACACAATGATTTTCTGCAGCAAAGAAAGTGCTTTTAGAATGCAGTATTTTTCTCGGGAAATTCATTTGTTATTGATATAGTCACTTAGGAAACTTTAAGATTTTCTAGAGAAACGTCATTGAATGTGAGCACCGCCATTTTTTTTTCATCCTGTCGTGCGCGCCGTGTGCTGAAGCAAGCTTTGGTGAGGACGCGACATCTTCCAGGGAACGTGGTTTATCGCGGCGTGCTATGATGAATGACTCCGATCATACCGACGAAAATATCAGCGAGGACGAAAAATGAACGTGGCATTTTCGTCTTCCGCGCTATTGTAAAGGTCTTCAATTTCCGCCTTATTTTCGCTGACAGCTCAGTGAGTGGTGGATTTTATATAATTCTTTCAATTCCTAACATTTCCAACTGACCTTCTCAGTATTTTGATATTTTTTCCCCACCGTTATGAGACCGGAAAAAGAAACTAAACTTCACGGGTTCAGTGCCATATAGGTTGGGATTAACGATTATCAATATACGAGAGAGAGAGAGAGAGAAGAGAGAGAATAGAGAGAAGAGAAGAGAAGAGAAAGAGAGAGAGAAAGAGAGAGAGAGAGAGTCTGTAATTTAATCATTGATTGGTACTACAATAAGTGAACATTTTTAAAGTTCAAGTGGAATGCGTATGATTCGGTCCCTTTAGTGTTACCGATTTATTATAGGCTTATAATACTCAATACTCCAATGAGTGCCAGTATAATTGTTGGCCATTTGTTCAAACATGAAAAAGTATCTGAATGTGTGAAACGTTAGCAAAATTTTCTTGTCTCCGCTTATTATGTGTGCTTTCGTTAAATGTAAAAATTAGTTTAGTGCTGACTACGGCGTGATTACAAATACTCACGCGTCGTTCAGGCGTCATCACGAAATTGTTGGGAGTGAAAGTATGCTATAATTAAAACTGTTACCCTGAAGTAGACACAGTAAAAAGAAAGCAGTAGAATTTGCGGTCACTCGAATTATCTCACTTTCAACGAGATGTTAGCACGTGATACTCTTATATATTTATATATATGAACGAATATATGTATGTATATATATATAGACCGGTTTACAACTTAATGTGTCAATACTAAAGTTAAAATACTTAACCTAATAACATATATAACTAACTAAACATTATATTTACAAAAGTACGAAATATTATTTTTTTCATAAATTAGCAAAGTAAGGTAACTGTACTAAAACAATTAGATTTAATTAAAAAGTTAACAAATGAGAAATTAACTGACGTCACTTTTATAGCCACTGCCCTTGTTTTTCTTATTAAAATATCTATATACTGCCTAAACAACAACAGCCAAATAACAAAACTTATTTTCTAATCACTGCCATCTTTGGTGTAGATATAAGGAAGTGATTTTGTTTACATGTATGCAGGTATGGGAAGCGGTTTTAAACCAGCTGCGAACCACTACATCATACTGACGGTTACCCACGGACTCAACCGAACACAACAGTTACATCTTACTAGAAGCACAATGACACTCGGCCAGTTCTAAAGCCAAGCTTTGCGTCGACTTTCCTTACATGGTGACCAGATGCAGAGAACTAAAAGTGGATGTTGTGATGATGCTGTGAAATATTGTTACCAAATATAATTACATTAGTCCCAGCTGTGGATCAGTCATTTTCCAGGTTTAATCACATGCAGGGTAGTATCCACAATTATTTTTCTGCTCTAGCCTTGGCTAGATTGTCCACTGACATTTACTACCAGTGAGTAACCAATTTTACCCAAGATAAGTGTCATGGGGTTCGGTCATTGTTTTAACTACGCAATTTCTATCGACTTAAGTGTTCTTTAGGTTACTTCTAATAAGCTTTTATCCAATTTCACATGTACCTCAACTGTTCTGTTTTTGGAAGTATAGCTAGTGCTCACATTAACACGTTAAGTTTTCCTAATTTGCTTATTCGATTTGTTTTCAAGAATTTTTTTTTATCGTTATGAAAAGCATGGTGTTCTAAAAGTTATTTGTAAAACAAGTTTTATTTAATTTTTTATTACCAATATTTGAAATCATTCCTTGCGTAGCTAGTGTGAGAAGGCAGATTTCTCTCCGAAAAAGAGATAAATCCGTAATACCTCTCGCTGGCATCAGCGCGTTGAAAAGAGCGAAGGGTAGAAAAAACGACAGAGTAAGAATTAAAAAACTAATTGACCCGCAGATGTACGTCGTCACGTCCCTCAGAAATTTCATTAAATTCTCTGCGAAGTACAGCAGAAGTCGAACGAAAATATTTCACATACGTTGTCAGGAATCAGACCAAGTCTCCCTTGCCAGTGGCTTAAATTAATTTTTGTACTACCAAGGTTATTATACTTTATNCTCCCTTGCCAGTGGCTTAAATTAATTTTTGTACTACCAAGGTTATTATACTTTATAAGGAAAAACAGCATTCTGACGCGACACTACACTTCTACGTGTAAAAGTAATAAAACTCAAAGTATTTACTGTAAGTAAATATACTATCTTTATAAGGAAAACTCATACAACCCAAAAAACTTCTGAACTAATATATTAACTACTTAATTATTTCAGTGTAGACCTCAGAGCATTCTGCGCAAAATCGGGTTTCTACGATTATGTGCCACTGTCGACGGTACACTGAGAAAAAAAATGTTGTTTCAGGAACCAAATTTCTGTACCCGCAGCCCATCCAGATTGTTAATAACAGGCGGCAGTCAGGTTGGTTGTAGCTACCAACTACATTTTTGTTAACGTAGATGGTAACTGTTTTGCTGTGGTCTTGTCTGTGGTTATATCTAGAAGTATGAATAAAGTTATTACATCAGGGCATTCTGTTGCTCCTACAGAACACACAGTTCCTTCAACAGAACAACTTCAGCAATATTTGGTTTTGTAATAAATGAACACAATATTCTATTGTGGATACACAGATAAGTTTGGTTGCTGCTACCCTGAAACCCATTTACATAACTTTCCCGTTATCACTTCTCCGCTGAATATTTTTCTCAATGAAGTAGTCTCGAACTGTGATACGGTATCATGTCGCTTACTCATACCACACATAACTGAACACATTTTCTCATTTTTATGCTGGTCTTTGCCTCAGCACCAATAGTTTGTCTGATTTTTATACACACAGTTAAATTTCTGATACAACATATAGAAAATGATCAAAAGATAAGACAGGGAATATTAACACGACATTCAGTTAAAGAAACAACAGATTTTATTTATCATAGCAACACAATGGAAAGTAGTTTTGTTATCACTTAAAATTACTTTGCTAAATTGCAGCCTGCCTCACATTTTATGTTAAGAGAACTATTTTGTGGTCACTACAAATCTCTTGAATGTTTAACGATGTAAGAGCGCCAGTAAATACAAAACAATTTTGCTCTCAAGAGACAACCAATGTCAAGATTTATTTAAACAAAATACGTTTCATTTATTAAAAGTATTATATTATAGGTCTTAGACGAATTAACGTTAAAGTGACGCTGACCAGGTTAAAGGTAACTGAAACTGGTGGGATGCTGTACCTGGTTGTTCTACCCTGTCTATTCTCCTAATCCTGGTAACAACTTAGAAGCCAGACCACATCGTGGAACGTCACCAGACCAGAAGAGACCTAGTTGTTCACCAGGGTATCGGCGTGGCTCAGTACTACGTCATGATCCTCTATACTGTCACGCCACTTCTTCCACCTGGTAACACCACAACATATCGACGACATCGCGTGACGTCACTGTGAGGTGCGGGCACGGGTTTCTCCTTGGTGTCTACATTGCAGGGAGCTACTTCACGTAATTTTACCCCTTCATGTCACCTACTTCTCAAACACTCAGAGAGAACGCAGTGAGACTTCACCGAGAGGTACATAGAGGGAATCTCTTGGGTACTCGCACTGTATGTGCAACGTCAGCATGCATTCCACCTCCTCGTCTTGACAACACCCTTGCACGTAGACTGCATGACGTGACACCACCAGGAGGTGCATGCAGGTCGCACCTGGCTGCCTAAACGCCGGCGTGTTATGATGCCCCACTGTGCCACACCACCTCTTTCTCCTGATAATGCACTAGCGTGCGTACTAGGTCACCTGACACTAGGTGTTGTCAGGGGTTGTCCTGGGCATCTACACAGAAGGGAGCTATAATGCGAAATTATTGCGTGTCACGCTATCTTCTCCTGGTGATGCCCAAACACTCGTACTACATAGTGTAAAATTGCCAGAAGTGCAAACAAGTATTCTCCTAGGTACGTGGACGATGTTCCATAACTGCAGAGTAATTACTCTGAGCATCATGTCAAGATAAAATTCTTCTACGCACTGTTTCGGCGAGTAAGGAAAGGTAAAGTGGAAGATGGCGGGAGCTCAAGTTGAATTAACGAACTGAAAGAAAATTAGCACGCATTGGTTACATGCACAGATCGAAAAGTACAAATGACCTGGTAAAAAAAGCCTTAGTTTTATTTCAAGTTAACTTGAGTATACTACTGCATTTTTGCACTAAATATTTATGATAAACTTATGGTAAGGTTAGTATTTATGTATATAGTACATTCATTTAAAGAAAAAATAAGAAACTAAGTTTTGGATAGTGAAATACATACTTTTATTTATGGAATTCACATTATTTGTTTTTATAGGAAATGTTTGTAGACACAGCATGCTATCTACTTGTGGTTGTTCCGAAAGCACTTTTACTCTAATTTTGCTCAACATTTCCTTTGTTACCTTACTCCGCTAACAGAGTAGAGTTTTCGAACGCACCCTGGTATATAGACCTCATAGTATGACATCACCGAGAGGTAACGGTGGGGTCCACCTTGGTATTTGAATGCCAGGGAACTACGCAATGACATTCCACCTAGTCAAACCAACTCCTACTTCTAATAACACCCTGGTACATAGGCCTCATTGCGTGACATTACCAGTAGGTAATGGTGGAGTGCACTTTCGTATATGAATGCCAGGGTATTATGTTATGACAGTATGCCCAGTTAACCCACCTCCTACTGCTGACAAAACTCTGGTACACAGACCTCATCAAATTACATCACCAGGAGGTAATCAGGAATATGAATACCACCATTTTAAACCACTACGTCCTGTTGTCACCACCTTAATAGAAAAACACACCAGGAGCCTGCCGTGGATAGGGGGTATTATGCCAGGGCATTATGTAATGGCATTTCACCCTATAGAACCGCCTCCTCCTACTGATGGCACCCTGGTACACAGACACACTGTGAGGCGGTCATTGATAGGAAGGAGTTTTACAAGTAACACAGCACACAGTCTCACCACCACCACCACCTCTACCATGCAACGTCCCACCATGCGGGCCAGGCCCCGATGACGTGACATGACAGGGGGTTCACCTGGCTATTGAAAATCAGAGTACTATGTTATGACAATCTATCCTCCTGAGAGCACAGACACCTCTTGGAGACGTCATGCAATGTGGTCTGGTACATAGGCCACACTGCATGACGTCACCAGGAGGCGGCTGCGGGCAGGAGGACCTCACCGCCACCCCCTCCCCC
Organism: Clitarchus hookeri; assembly: GCA_002778355.1. Lineage (NCBI taxonomy): Eukaryota > Metazoa > Arthropoda > Insecta > Phasmatodea > Phasmatidae > Clitarchus > Clitarchus hookeri. The sequence continues at coordinate 11,404 of NQII01003854.1, read as the reverse complement.
ATGCACACGTGCCAAAGTTCCAGGTGACGTGTCCTGACCAAGGGGGTTCACCTGGGTATCTGCAGGGCGATCTCGTCGAGGCTGTCGGACGGCTGGAGCGGC
>NQII01003853.1:211765-238320 GCA_002778355.1 Clitarchus hookeri | reverse complement strand
TATATATATATACATAACTTTGCTGTATTTAATCAAACGAATTACGTTATATGTCAAACTATTAAAACTTTTAAGACAGCAAACGTATGTAGCTACCAGAAACGTAAAAAAGGTACCTTAATAATATGGGTATACTTTGGCTTAGAATTCACAAATAATGATTTATTTTGAAAATGAAATACGTTCTGTCCTTTGATAGATAATAATCTCACCTTACTTACACGATAGTATTTTTAATTCACGATGTAAAATACACCTCACATTCACTGCTTGCAAATTTCGTTAACTTATTTTATATGATTTATCAGTTTAGGGCAATGAGGAATCAAGTTATCGAACAGTAATTTATATATTTGTGGTTTAACTTTTTTTTATACTATTTATGATCGATGAATATTTTTGCGATATGGGCAACACTTTCTTTCCTTAATTTTAAACACATGAAAGAATACACAGCAGATACATGATATATCTAAGTTTAAATGACTGGCATAACAATTAATGACAAATAATAACAAAATAAATAATTAATAACAAATAACCTATGAGAAAAAGCTGCACATTCAATTGTGTAATGCACTATAAGTTCATGCACACAATCTCGCGCAGTTTCATACAAAACATGTGTGTTAAATGTGTGAGGAGTAGTGTTNGCACTATAAGTTCATGCACACAATCTCGCGCAGTTTCATACAAAACATGTGTGTTAAATGTGTGAGGAGTAGTGTTAACGTACTACAGTTAACGTAAACATACAATACAAACAACTTGCTTCAGAAATACGGAATGTGTTGAGACTTAATTTTCGTCTCTTAGTTTTATCAAATTTAGGAAGACAAAAATTCTGGAAATGTTAAACCTCAGTTATTATCATAAATCACGATGTACTTTTTGTGAAATTTTGTATATGAAACATCTCTTTCGCAGTAAATTAGTTGTTGCTTGTTTAGATGTAATAAAGAAGTAGCCTATTACACGATGCTCTCTCTGTAGCGACCAGCCTGATATTTCAGCTCCTTCTTAAAGCATGCGCCCAGCCTCTGACGTTGGCGTTCTCCTCTACGGGACTTCCCATCTGGCGCGGGTAAGTAGCAGGACAAAGACGAAGAGCAGAGAAGCTGCTAAAATGAGATATTTGGACCACTTGTACATCCCACTTGCGCGCTAGTGTCTGGCTCGAGATAACCGCGGGATGAGTTGACTCTCCTCCAAGGGCACCTCAATCCAGACAGGAGAACTATTCTCTTGCTGGCTGCATGATGTGCAGTGCGTCGACCTCAGATTGCATGCGGCCCATTCCATTCCCAACCCGTTCTCCTGGCTCCTCGTCGCTTTCTATCTACATTAATGCCACCTGCAATCTACATCGTCGCAAACAAGCCATGAATAACCTTCGTGGTTGCGACATTCGATCAGTCCAGGAAACCAACGTTCAAAACAAAACCTGTGGAAGTTGAATAATTGGCACCGCTTTCAAATACGATGCTGCCAATTTTTAGCCGCCACCTGTATTAATAAATTTGTTTTTTAAAATTAAATAAAATACATTATGATACGATTTCTTAGAAGTCCTTCATAAATAATTTCCCAAAGCTGGTAATCCTGTAGGTCTATATATCATAATACACCAAATAAAAATTTTACTTTTGAAAAAATGTAGTACTTTTATAAAAATTACGTCTCCATATATTGCCCCTTTACTCTCTTGTTGTAGTGCCTTTGTAAAAATCGAATAAGCTGTGGTAGAAAATTCGCTTCAGATTGAAATTTATTATGATTAAACGTATCAACTGTAATAAATATTCATGTTGCAAGATGTTCATGAGTTCGTTTATATATGCTCCCCTATCTTTAAAAATAATAAATAAATTAAATATATCAAAGTTTCAAAAGTGTTTATAATTTTATTTAAAAACCTGCTGACATTTTGAAATATATGCAACTTGTGTCTGCTTGTGTCGAGAAGTTATATTACTTAGTCTTTTTTAAATTTTTAATCAACGTGACTAATATTTTAGGTTTGAATAAAACACTTGTGTTTGATTTATACTAGTAAAAAAATATAAGTATCAAGATAATCAAAGGTATTATAACTTACCAATAAAATATTTTTACACTTAAATTCATTATCTGTTGGTCGTCACTTCACAAGTCGCAGAAACGCCTGTTACGCTTGTGAAAAATAACAATAATTTCGACCGAACAGCATATTTTCCTGACAACAGAGTTGATAAGAGTTTTTAAAAATAATTAAAATACTTTCGTTAGTAGTTTGCTTTTTTTATAGTTGTTTCTTTAATTGGGGAAGGAGGGAAGGTAGTACCAAGTCCGTTCACTGGAATTTTTAGCAAGACCGTAAGATGGCCAACTATGCCACTGACGTCAAGTAATTATAGGCTGTTTACGTTCAAATGAAACTCTAAAAATCTGAAAAACATCACTGCGCCTGCCTGCATATATTTTTACGAGTACACTGACAGGCATGCGCGCATTGAAGTTGGTAACGACAGATTGAATGTTGTCCCATTTCTTAATGTTGAATAAAAAGTGGTACGTTACCATGTGTAAATATTGAAATTATTTATTTGGGTTTTTTTTTGTAATGCATGTCAATATCAGAATAATCAAATTTGTGAAATATTAACTTTTCTAATAATTTTGCGTTTTCACTTGACCAAAGCGTACTACAGACCGATGGCAATGTTAATTTGACCTATTGTTACACGTGGACTTCCGCACTGGGCACAGGGCACCGTGTTACATGTTTATGCGTGGTCCCGTCGCTGCGGCGAGTAACCTACCTCAACCCTCCTCTCCCTTCAGGCAGACCTGCTCATCACTACGTCGCCAGGCGGCCGAGGGAATGATTGACACTCGACCTAGCTGGCATAACAGCACCGTCGAACCCCTGCCGGAGGATTCAACGACTTTACAGGATCATCAAGAATCTTCAATCAATTTCCGTTCTCGACGCAAACCGACATGTAAAGAAGTTTCTGGACCAGAGCCGACGGCATTATAAATATCCCCCGCAGCTGGAGAGCAGGCAGTCTTTGTTGTAGTCATAATCCTTCGAAGTCTGGTGCATCGAGGGGCATTAGTGAAGAGGGCGGACGACGGCGGAAGGAGCGAAACGAGACAGAGTATTTGTTTAATGTGGACGGACGAGAGGGCGTGGTACTCGACGAGTAGAGTGCTACTATGCTCGGAGGCGCTAGGAGCACTCCAGAACATTCCGGACTAGTGAATTATGGACTGAATTAAAGTGGGACGCTATGGACATGTGATACGTACTTTATTGTTAATATTGCAACTGTCAAATATAAATATTAAATAATTAATAAATTCAGATTTCGTGGTACATTATTTATTACGACTTATTTAAGATTTTGATTGCATTAATGTCTGTGAGGTAATGGACGATTATGTTAATATTAACTGTAAATGGGAAGTCATAACTATTAATTGCGGGATATTAATTCGATAGCATTCCCTTTGTAGTGTTTGTAAGTAAGTCAGGAAATCTTTGTCAAATCTTTTTTTTAATCAAGACCACCACCACTTAAATAACCTGGCTAAGCACTCTAACGATGAGAAATCGAAACACTATGGTGGAAGAATAAACGATATGCATACAAGTAGATCTTAAGCAGGACTTTCAAAAGTGCTCAGTGTACTGTTAACAGCCTATAGTTTGACATGCTGTGTAAATACTTACCGCGAAATTTTTCATTACGTAATGTACGCGGCTGCCTGTTTGCACAGATCATGGAACAGGAGCTCTCCACAAAAAATTTTAAACATTCCCGTGGCTTAATTATTTTATCACTGCTCATTATGTGTATTGCGGTGGGAAGAGCGGGATGAGGAATAAATGTCCCTGTAGGTTTTATGTTTTCTGTTACCCAGCGCTTTGTCATTTGTAAAATTGCCATTAGTGACGTAACAAAGATAAACTGACGTATAATGCATGATGCAAATATTTTAAATGGTGTGCTGCTTCCGCAATAACAGTTTGAACACTGAATGAATTTCGATCTTCACATACAATTTATTATTTACAACTTTGTAAAGAATAATCATAGCGTTTAAAAGAACGCTAATCTCAAAATAAATACGACATTCAATAACTAACACTATAAAAACATATTAATGAAGAGTATTTTCCACTACGCATTCAGACACTGTTGCCATCCGCAACAATTCATTCAAAAGGTTCCGTTGATCTATTAGAGATTGAATTAGTGTTGGTTCCGGAATAATGTACATTTGCCAGGCCGTCCTACAGTGGTTTGTCAGTTGTATGCAAATGGCATACCTTTGCGGTATCAAAACCTCCTGCCTATAGGCTATTCATGGTAAAGTGAGCAGTTTTTGAAGTCCTTTCATTTGGATTAACAGTAAATAAATAAATTTTAATGTAACCATAGGCGTTATCTTTCGAGTCCGGTGAAATACATACACTGTTTTTATTACTTGCATGGCAATATTTATTTTAAAAAGTGATAGGAGGATAAAAAATTGGTCGAAGGGAAAAAAGTAACTACGGCTTCAAAATTGCTCACTTTGCCATTAACAGCCTATAGTTTAATATAACCATTTATCAAGTGCGGTTCAGCGCACAGTGACCTAATACTTCCCCGTAACCTATTTTCCCTCCATTTAGAAGATTGTCAGTTGATAAAAATAATCGAAATTTTATGCCATACTAGCGAACCGGTTCGGTTTCACCAGGTAACAATTTTACGACTTGATTACAAACGGTTCGATATTTCTCTAATATCCGTACATCAAATATAAATTAATTATACAATAAACCTTCCTCAAGAAATTCTCCTCTAAATGATGTTGAGAACGGCATCAAAATCCATCAAGTAGTTTAGAAGTAATAAGCGAATACACAAAAAGACGCGGATAAGCGACATTCTTTTATACTATTAAGAGAAGAAGATATAAAGGAATAAACAACCTATTCACACCAAATGTTTCACGCAAGTAGATCTACAGTAGGGTATGTAAAATAATATGTTTTATGTGCTTTTTTTCAATGGCGTTAATATAAATATTTAGGTTAGTATGTTACATCTATTAAACAATTCGACAAAATTGAACCAAACTATGTACACTAACAGAATTCATTATAAGCTTCAAGTATCCATACAGAGATCCTTTTTACCGTTCTTTTGGAAAATAATGCCAGGTGAGAAAATAAAATATTTTACCATATTTCCTGAAAAATTCAACTAATTTACACCAAATTTTGCCCAATATTTGTGTTACAGATAGCCATGTAAAGTTACACTATTTAAGTGGGGTCAGATACCGATTATCGACATTGCGGCAATATGAATACTTTCATAAGCGGGGCATGTATATTTAACAATTAAATCAAATTTAACTCAACTTTTAATGCTGATACTGGAGATTAAAAGCATAGTATACAGAACCTCTTTTTTTAGGCAATTTTGTAAGACAGCGCCAATTAAGAAAATAAAGTTTTTATGCCCTTCTGAGGGACCAATGAACTGATTACATCACATTCTACACATAAGTTGCACTATGGTACGCCATGTAAACCCCCATGTTTTAAGTGCTTCACACGTGTATTTTTTAAATGATGGCCGTGTAAATTTACAAGTTAGTGAACCCTGTCATNATAATGCATGATGCAAATATTTTAAATGGTGTGCTGCTTCCGCAATAACAGTTTGAACACTGAATGAATTTCGATCATCACATACAATTTATTATTTACAAGTTTGTAAAGAATAATCATAGCGTTTAAAAGTACGCTAATCTCAAAATAAATACGACATTCAATAACTAACACTATAAAAACATATTAATGAAGAGTATTTTCCACTACGCATTCAGACACTGTTGCCATCCGCAACAATTCATTCAAAAGGTTCCGTTGATCTATTAGAGATTGAATTAGTGTTGGTTCCGGAATAATGTACATTTGCCAGGCCGTCCTACAGTGGTTTGTCAGTTGTATGCAAATGGCATACCTTTGCGGTATCAAAACCTCCTGCCTATAGGCTATTCATGGTAAAGTGAGCAGTTTTTGAAGTCCTTTCATTTGGATTAACAGTAAATAAATAAATTTTAATGTAACCATAGGCGTTATCTTTCGAGTCCGGTGAAATACATACACTGTTTTTATTACTTGCATGGCAATATTTATTTTAAAAAGTGATAGGAGGATAAAAAATTGGTCGAAGGGAAAAAAGTAACTACGGCTTCAAAATTGCTCACTTTGCCATTAACAGCCTATAGTTTAATATAACCATTTATCAAGTGCGGTTCAGCGCACAGTGACCTAATACTTCCCCGTAACCTATTTTCCCTCCATTTAGAAGATTGTCAGTTGATAAAAAATTCGAAATTTTATGCCATACTAGCGAACCGGCCCGGTTTCGCCAGGTAACAATTTTACGACTTGATTACAAACGGTTCGATATTTCTCTAATATCCGTACATCAAATATAAATTAATTATACAATAAACCTTCCTCAAGAAATTCTCCTCTAAATGATGTTGAGAACGGCATCAAAATCCATCAAGTAGTTTAGAATTAATAAGCGAATACACAAAAAGACGCGGATAAGCGACATTCTTTTATACTATTTAGAGAAGAAGATATAGAGGAATAAACAACCTATTCACACCAAATGTTTCACGCAAGTAGATCTACAGTAGGGTATGTAAAATAATATGTTTTATGTGCTTTTTTTCAATGGCGTTAATATAAATATTTAGGTTAGTATGTTACATCTATTAAACAATTCGACAAAATTGAACCAAACTATGTACACTAACAGAATTCATTATAAGCTTCAAGTATCCATACAGAGATCCTTTTTACCGTTCTTTTGGAAAATAATGCCAGGTGAGAAAATAAAATATTTTACCATATTTCCTGAAAAATTCAACTAATTTACACCAAATTTTGCCCAATATTTGTGTTACAGATAGTCATGTAAAGTTACACTATTTAAGTGGGGTCAGATACCGATTATCGACATTGCGGCAATATGAATACTTTCATAAGCGGGGCATGTATATTTAACAATTTAATCAAATTTAACTCAACTTTTTATGCTGATACTGGAGATTAAAAGCATAGTATACAGAACCTCTTTTTTTAGGCAATTTTGTAAGACAGCGCCAATTAAGAAAATAAAGTTTTTATGCCCTTCTGAGGGACCAATGAACTGATTACATCACATTCTACACATAAGTTGCACTATGGTACGCCATGTAAACCCACATGTTTTAAGTGCTTCACACGTGTATTTTTTAAATGATGGCCGTGTAAATTTACAAGTTAGTGAACCCTGTCATTCAAAATACTAGACTGATTACATCAGAAGTTTATGCTCCGAATCCTACCCCGTGATGCTAGCTTTTCTTACGAGGTTTTCTGTATTCGAGTCCCGGGTAAGACACCTGTGTATATGTAACTGTCTCGGAACTGTTGCGTATGCTTCTGATTAAGATACTGCTGTCGAGGCATCAAGGACCCCTACTATCTAAGGTTTTAAGAACTTTATTGAAAATTATTTGCACCCATGTGGAGGAAAGTAGGCTGATTAGGTATGTCAGTAACTCCTTGCTCCTTGTCTTAACCTTAAGTGCACTGTTCATAAAAAAATGCATTATTTTATAGTTGTACAAAACTCCGTTCATTTTGTATACATAACTTATAAGTACACTTCCGTCACATCAAAATATTTATGTTCCCATAGATTTTGCAACATTGCATTTCGAAACCACAATTTTAGTGCTATGCAAAAATTTCCTTATTTTAAGACATTTTTAAAAGTTCTGAAAACGTTTCTTAGCGTGAGTTTAAAGAATCCTTGAAGCAACTCGTAGTATCTTATTTTAGTATGAATTATATTATTTTGATGAGTAAATTTTTATAATTTGTGCATCCCAAAACCATAGAAAATTCAGATTTTGACAGGCCGTTGTGTATAATATATGTGAGCTAAAATTGTTTTTATGCGAGGAAACAGTGAGCATAACTATTGTTCGCAAGTTGAACAACGTTACGTACAGATATAAAAGAGTGTATTTTCGGTGGCCAGAACCCTTACAAGAATAAAGTTTGAATACTAAAAAGAAACATAAGTTTACTAGTGTTTTATAGCTGGCATTTTCGCGTGATGCGGTGGCACAGAAAAAGCATAGATAGTTTGAGGTTCCTTGTCTCTTCCAAAGATGGAAAATCAACTTGAACGTTCACCATCAATTTTTTCTGCGGTAGGCATTACCTGTGAACGGACCTCCCTTGTAATTGTGTGTTTACAAAGTGTACCAGAGATTTTCCGCATATTTGCCTTCCAATGTTGCCTCTCTTTAAGATGTTAATTTCTTTTAACTGTTAATGGATGCAGCTCTTTAGCTACAGCTGTGTTCAGGTGCAAGATTCTCATTCGTTTTTCCGCTTATCGGGAGTATACTTACAAGAGCATCGCTATCCGAGCGTAGTGGAGTTGACGATATTGTGACAGGCAAATGACCACTACATTTCGTGGCGTAAACTTCCACCCCGCTATCGATAATCTGACAAGTGAATGAGAATCGATCGCGTCCCAGGTCGCAAGAACTGTCGCTCCGCCCTTGCTGTGGTGGATACCAAGTCCTTACCTGCGTATTCTGGTTAAAAGGAGGCATAATTTTCGTTTAGACATCAGTTCTGTGTCTTTTATTTTTGTTGTCGCTGTTGTTTACAAAGCCGATTGAATGACATCACATATGTTATGAGTGCAAGCAAACTGCAGTGCTGTATTCTATGAATGGTTCTTGCAATAGCGGTGCGCAATTAGTTGGAAAATTATTAAATGCAAACGCCAATGCTGAGCTATTTTGTTACAGAAAACGTACAAAATGATTTGGTAAACAAAACCGCCTGGAATCAACCAAGAGTAGCTGTTGTTATTGGATATGGTAATGCATATCTACACAGAAAAAAAATGTTGTCTATCATTACAAAGAATAGAAGCACAGCAGAATGAGCAATGGGACAAACGAAGAGAGAGGGTTGTAAATATACTTGTATGCAAATAACATTTGACGATAGAATGAAAACGACACAAACGAACAAAGAGGAGAAGGAAATGCGAAAATGGACAACGCAGCTGAGACAACGGGGAGAACATGCAGTAAGAAGAAACGTGATACTGCGAAATAATCATAGTGATATGTTCTTTGTCTATCATAGATGTTTAAGAAGGTAGACCATATGTGTGTGTATGTCGTGTAGTCTAACAGCGATAGATGTATATTGAATGGAATTTATTTTAACGGCTTTGCTTTCTGTAACTTATTTATAGCGCCGAACATCTAAAGTAAAAAAGGGATATGCATATTTACAATAAACATGACCAATCTCAGCTCATTGGTGTAATTTATTTGTACATATTAATGTACTCCTTACATTTCTGGGAATGCATTTACTGTATCCTGCATGAAATTATTTTTAACCGTAATCATATTTCTGGTGATTGTCATGTGTGTGGCGGAGTAAATGTGGATTGTCCACTTTTAAGTGAGCACTTTTGTAATCAACCTTTGAAAAAAATCACAGCCTGCAACTGCGTAGACAAGATGACAGGTAATTCGCACATACGGATTGCACCCCACGGATTTGTGAATTGAACGTCATAACAGGTGTTCGTAGTTTGCTGTGCCCGTAGCAATGCACTTTCCACGATGGATTCATGCAGCATGCACGGATCTTGGCCGCCGGATGCACCAATGGCCTTTGCCATGTCCCAGTGCTCACTGCATGTAACTCCATGTCCTCTTTGGCACAACTGAGCTCGGCTAGTTCCCTTGCCGTATCCTTTAACACGGACTCATTATTTGCAGCATTGCCACATCACCTCACCATTATCTAATTGGAATACCACATGTGTGCTACTATGGTTTCTCGACTTTTCATGTCTTTTTCGCCTAAACGAAGGGTCTTATGCATTTTTGACCTAGATTATTTCCTACTTAGTTTTTATCACATATTTGTGTGGTGCAGTCCGTATCCGCGAATTACCTCACAAACTTTTTTTTAGAGTGCTAACTGACAAGCGAGATTCCAGCTAAGTTGGCAACGAAGAAACAAACACATTGTTAATACTCAGGATTGTATTGCTAGCGTAATGTTTAGATTTATATCTACAGTGAGATTGGTGCAATGTAGAGATATTTTGGTTATAAGTAACACAGTTACATGCCTAACAATTACATGATTACACAGGGATGGCGTATCAATAATATTGTGATCAAGCCCATGGCAATGTTAAATGTACATATGGTGGAAGTATACAATATAATCAGAGAAATATAACGCAAGCAGGACTTCCAATTGTGCTCAGTTAACCACGAACCTTCTATAAAAGACCAGCACAACTAGAAGAATGAAAATACGTTATAGATTACAGTAGAAGGTTACAGTGGAATGCTAGTGGCGGACAGCAGTAGTTTATAGTTTCGTACTCCCGGGGACGAATTTCCTGTCCAGATTAGTTTTCTTCGTAACGTTTGATTTCCAACGTTGAATGTTACGTCGATGTGCTAATGTGAAGAAGAGAGCGCACTTACATAGAAAACATAATAAACTTGGACTCGCATCCTTCCATTTACACGGACTTTAATACAGCAGAGGTTGCAAAGTAAGCTTTCCTATATCAAATTTGAAACTTTATTTTTCGTTGGATTATACATTGAAAGATAGTTTGCTTGTGCCAACCAAATTTGTGTACGGTCAAACAAAAGTGTAGCTATACATTTACTCTTACAAAATTAACTTTAATTAACAGGAGGAATTAGGCACTTAAAATATACAATGCGTTACATTAAAGAACTACATATTTTTGCTTACGAAATTCCTTCACTAGGGAAAAAATTTCCCTGAAATAATAGATAACTTCAAACATTTCACCGTGTAAACGGTCACAATGACATTCATTATAAGTGTTCATTTTGCGTTCTGTCACTTTTTATACTTCTCACACAGTCACAAAAATTTACCTTTGCATTTCGTCTTCCGATCCACTAACATTGCACCTCATTCCGTTCTGTTATACTAGCATTCAGTAACGTCCTCAATATTCTTACACATTGCATAGTTAATCTGACAATAATTTAGGAATTTCTGTCATAACTTGAATTTGCTGTTTACTCAATTCGAGATTTGGATTGGTTCTTCGACATTTGTTTATAAGCTTTTACTTCTCTCTTTTATCAGTGAAACTCGGAGCTTATTTATACGTTGACTAGGGTACCTGGCAACATCTTTCCTCATATATGCTGCTTCTTACTTCTAAATAATCCCATGTACGATTGCCATATATATTTACCTTATTTCTAAGATGGCCTCGTCTGAAATACCTTTCATATTGCAAACAGTGTCCTCGTAATTGAATTCTGTTCCACGAGAGTTTCTGAGATTAAATGAAGTTCTGTTCTCGCGATACATTCAGCGGAAAAGAAATTCAATTTGGTTGCTCTGACCCAGGCTTCTCGTGTTGTGAGGTGAAGAGTAATGTCGGAACAACCACGTTTGCAGCCTTCTTAATATTACGTAGTTATGTTAAACCTAGTGTCTCGGCAACATAGAGGTTATTAGAGACGGAGTGCGCTGCGAAGGGAAGCAGGACTAGGAATGAAATCTGCTGTTTCCTGTAGTAACGACCCATCCCAACATTCGCCACGAGTGATTTCGGGAAAACATGTAAAACATTATCAGGATGTCCGGGTCGGAAATCGAACCCGCGTCCTTCTGAACGAAACTCTATTGTGTTACCACTGGGTCATCTTGTTCGATTATATTTTGGTTAATGTGTCACGTGTTCAGCCGTTTGATCCCGCAGCAATGCGTCATGTGAGCAATTATTATGTCGCTGTGTTGTCAGTAACCATGAGTGCAATGCCAATAATGCGTTAAAGTGATGTAGAATACAATATTCAGCATTAGGCGTACCCAATTTATGATCACCTAGTTGGTATCATGTGGTTCGGAGCCCACTGTACTAGTGGAGGCCCTTTATGCTAAAGCTTTCCGAGCATATCTGCGTGACTTAGCAAACGATTCTAAAATGTTTCTTTCGATATTGTTGACAATTGAAATATTCATATTTATATCTAAAATATCTAAAAGTAATCTAATGACCACGAAAATGTAAGTATTTTAAGATACGCTTAAATTATGTGACACGTAAATAAAAATTATTCAGGTAATTGGAGAATGGGACACACGTGGAAAATTGTTATGGGGAATGTACAATTAACAGAAATACATAGAGAATGTGTATTCAACTCCACTAGATGATTTGAAGAGGAAATGAATTTAACCACTGTTCCTTAATTTTAATATTTATATAAGTTTACTGAATTTTGTATAATTTTTAAAGTTGAGTCGGGCATAAAAGATGGGACATCGGTGCCGGATCCGACCGGCAGTCATGTTGTGACGTCACCCGACCGCCATGTGATCTTGACCTTGACCTCACGACTGTGACCTTGACCTCGTGCCCTTGTCCTTGGATAACCTTTAACCCAAAAAATCCCAAAAATTAAAAAATGCTCAAAAAACCGCAAAAAAAAAACATTTTAACCGAGGAAGACATAATTTTATACCACGCTCAGCCCTCCCCCTTCCCCTTCTCGGCACATGCTAACCAACACCACCTACCACCATCCGCCCACTAAATCATAAAAAATCAACAAACATCACAAAAATCTAAAAAAAAAATTTTTATTGAGCTACAAATAACATCACCCCTCTCCCCTCTCCCGTTTACCCTAACCAACACCCACCACCCCCACCCTCCCAACTAATCATACGAAATCGAGATAATAGCAAAAATCCAGAAAAAAATTCTAAAAATTGAAGAACACTCTCACCCCTCGTTCGACCTCAACATCTGAGCCAAGCTGAAACCTCCACTACCACGCCCAATCATAATAACAATCGATGGAAAAAATTACATTGATGACTCCATTTATACACTACAACTCAACCACACCACTACCACTAACCTGCACTGGTGATAACATCACATTGCTCACTCAAGATTGTTTGTTGGTTTTGTGGTATATCATCCTCTGCAGATAATTAATGCAGCCAAAGGTGCGTCGCATCACAGTACTTCGTCTAATACGAGAGGTAACAGGTCTCACTCACTCTCTTTCCCGGCAAGACATTTTTATGTTAATTTATTCCAAAAAATTCTGCATACATTTCTTCAAAAGTAATAACTCTGCCTAAAATTGCTAATACCATTTCCGACCAGCGAGCTATTTTACTGTAGATATAAACATGAAGTGCCCGTTTAAGAGTATTCTTGCCACCAACACACCAATTTCATCTTTGCTGGTACCATGGTTGACTCCAATTGGACTGCCTACGTTGTCGTCCTAGGTATTCGCAAACCGTTTGGGTAAAACCATTGGGACTTGGAATTTATGAGTGTAGCTACAGTCATAAACAGTCTTATCTTATCTTCTCTTATCTCTAATATTTCGATCAACTCCAATCCTTCGCAATCCTCGACAATCCTCACCAATCGTCTCCTTCAACAATCATCACTAATACTCGCCAATTTACCACCCCAGCAATCCTCACCAATCCACACCAATCCTTACAAATCCTCTTTCACAATCGTCCGCACTCCTCATCCATCCTCCTCCAAAATCCTCACCAATCCTCAGCAATGGTCACCAATCCTTAGTAATCCTCCTCGCCAAATATATCCTCCTCCGAAATCATAATCCACAATCCTCTACAATTGTCACCAATATTCACCAATATCCTCCGATCAATCTCAATTCATTGATCGATCCTTCAACGAATCCTTCGGTTTGTTGTCTGTCCCCACCCATATGTATAGAAATTAAAATCATTCGATAGCTGTCTTGGAGACAGCATAAAGACTGTGTTGATGTTTTATATGTAGTCCACTATCCATGCATTTTTATACTTAAAGTATTAATTTTTTATTCTCTATGCAGATATTTACTTTGATAGTCGAGTGCTCATAGCTCCACTTTTATAGTTACGAGGGATAAAGGGTTACAGTACAGAGAAAAACTAAATTATTCTTATTTTAAAAATGTTTTTCTGTTTTAAGCATTACAATATCAGAAGAAAGCTGGTCATCATACCATGCGATATAATCACTGACCTTCAGTTTACTAATGATTGAAGATATCTCGTTAATTTACGAGAAATCCCCGTGTTGTTGCAAACCGATCAAATGTCTGAGTATTTCAACAAGTTAGTTCGGGTCTTCAGGAAACATTTACTCAGTATTCTCAGCTTCTTCTGCTTTCTCAATTTTGCCCGTTGCAGCAAATGTGGTGGAGGGGTGCGTCATAGCATCAGAAAAACGTCATCGTCTTCAGCACCACACCTTAAATGTTAATTTTCATTAATGCTGTCTTCATGGTAAACTTTACCTGCTGTTGTGTATTATTTATTAAATTTACTTTTCTTTGTAGCAGGAGTTGTGCACTCGAAATTCTGATCAGTGGAAAACCACTGATTAGCAGTAAATTTCAACTACTCGAATCAGTGAAAATGGCTCCATTTAGAATCAGTGGAAAACTACTGGTTATTTCAATGAGAGAATTTGACTGATTGAATAAGAGACGGCCAACTTCAGCGGCGAATTAAATGTTGTTTTTATTTAATTTAGCCAAATAATTACTGGAAATAAACATATTTTCGGTAGTTTTCTATTTGTATTTTGCAATTTACCGTAATTAAAAGAGTAAAAATAATTTCTGCAGGTGGCCGGGATTGAACAAAAAAACCCCCGCAGCTTCGTTTTTAGACCCTTACCTTACCATCGGAGCTATTACTTAATTGACCGATACATTTTGCCGCGGTATATAAGATGAGTGAAGTTTGACAGACTGAGTTTGACAAACTTAGTTTCACCAAGTTGATGACAAATTCACATAATACATTTGCGCGACATGCGAAATGAAATTTTGCCGCGGAGGAACTGGGGTACCAACTTCCTACCCACCGCTTACAAATCGACCACTCTGCCCCTGAGCTATGAGGGCAGAACAGCTAGCATGTCACATTGATAAGAGTGAATGAAGATTTATGGACGGCTCTTAACAGCGAGGTCTTGAGAGCCGATGAGGGTGATTGTGGTATGGAGCAACGCCGCAATGAAAAGGCGGGGGAAACGGGAGATCCCCGAGAAAACCTACCGACCAGCGTAATCGTCCGGCACGATTCCCAAATACCAAAATCCAGGTGTGACAAGCCGGGGTTTGAACCCGGTACGCTTTGGTGGAAGGTGAGCGTGAAAACCGATCAGCAACCGCGGCCTCCACATTGATAAGAAAGAGGAAAATACACTGGAGAGCCAAAAAACTGGTATAGGCCTGCGTATGGAAATAACAGAGGTATGGAACCAATTAGAATAACGCAATGCGGTCGGTAGCGCCTATTTAATACAACAAGCGTCTGGCAAAGATGCTAGATCGGTTACTACTGCTCCAATGGCAGGTTAACAAGACTTAGTGAGTTTAAACGTGGTGTTATAGTCGGCGCACAAGAGATGGCACATAGCATCTCCAAGGTAGCGATAAAATTTGGATTTTGGCGTACGACCATTTCACGAGTGTACCGTAAATATCGGGAATCCGGTAAAACATTAAATCTTCGACATCGCTGCGGCTGGAAAAAGATCGTGAACGAACGGGACAAACGACGATTGTTGACGAGAATCATTAAACGTGACAGACGTGCAACCCTTTCTCAAATTGGCGCAGATTTCAAAACTGGGGCATCAAGTGCCTGCGTGCGAACTATTTAACGAACCATCATTTATATGGGCTTTCGAAGCCGAAGGCCCACTCGTGTACCGTTGTTGACAGCACGGCACAAAGCTTTACGCCTCGCAGGTCCCGCCAACACCGCCATTGGACTGTTGATCACTGGAAACACGTTGCCTTGTCTGACGGGTCTCGTTTCCAATTGTATAGGGCGGATGTACGTGTATGGGTATGGATACATCCTCGTGAATCCATGGACCCTATATGTCAACAGGGGACTGTTCAAGCTAGTGGAGGCTCTGTCAAGGTATGGGGCGTGTGCAGTTGGCGTGAAATGGGACCCTTAATATGTATAGGTACGACTCTGACGAGAGACAGATACGTAAGCATCCTATCTGATCACGTGCACCCATTCATATCTATTGTGCATTCCGACGGACGTGGACAATTCACGCCGGAAAATGCGACACTCCACACGACGAGAGTTGTTACCGAGTGGCTTCAGGAATACTCTTCTGACTTTAGATACTTCCATTGGCCACCTAAATCACCAGTCATTAATATTATTAGGCATATTTGCGATGNTTAATATGTATAGGTACGACTCTGACGAGAGACAGATACGTAAGCATCCTATCTGATCACGTGCACGCATTCATATATATTGTGCATTCCGACGGACGTGGACAATTCACGCCGGAAAATGCGACACCCCACACGACGAGAGTTGTTACCGAGTGGCTTCAGGAACACTCTTCTGACTTTAGATACTTCCATTGGCCACCTAAATCACCAGTCATTAATATTATTAGGCATATTTGCGATGTCTTGAAACGTGCTTTTCAGAAGAGATCTCCTCCACCTAGCCCTCTTATGGATGTGTGGACTGCCCTGCAGGATTCATGGTTTGAAATGCCTCCTGCATACCTTAAGACATTATTCGAGTACATGACACGTCGTCTTTCCCCATTTCTGCGTGATCGCGGGGGACCTACACGATATTAGGCAGGTGTGCCAGTTTTTTGGCTCTCAAGTGTATATTTTATATAGTTTCTCATCAAAAGTGTGCAGTTTTTAATTGTGTGCCCTTTCTTTGGTTTTAAGTTAGTACATTATGTGCAGTTTAAACCTTCAAACAGAGCGCTGTGATCATTACATGAAAACGGGTATGAGAGAAGTAGAAAAGTAATGAAATACTGAATGTTTTTTGTTACCTCGTGAAACGGTGTTTTGAAAGACGAAACACATTTTAAGAAGTATTTTGTATTGTGTTAATTAGCTTATGCGTTGTTATTTCACTTGATACACTTTGTTCAAGGCCATTTTTACACGTTGATTGACGGATATGTTTTAACGCTGTATAATTCATCTATCAGTCAAAAAACAAATCACTGAAAAATAGTGAGTAAAATGGCTGATACATTAACGGAAAATGTCACTGAATCAATAAGTGAAGGAAAACTGGAATTTTTTCACTGATTCATCAGTTAAATTCACAGAAGTGACTGTTGAATCAGTCAGGTACTGTTAATTGATTGAAACAGTGAACTTCTCACCGATTCAGATTTTGATTGTACTGTCATCAGTATTTTGAGCTAAGTGTCGTTTACTTTGAAGGACATCGATTTCACGCGAAAGTCTTGCAAGTGTCCATTTCACGGGAACCTAATATACTGCATGACGCAGGTCATTCATTTTATCTTTAGCATTATGTCTCATATCATAACGCCTGTTAAATCAGTACACATCGATGCAGCAATAGGTACTGGTGGCAACACTTGCTGGCTCTCAAAAGACGAATCCTTGCAGTTCCTGATGTGGTTCTCCAATGTATCGCCTTGTATAAACTGCATGTTGTCATTGACGTAATGTTTCATCATGAGAAAAGGACTTACTGTACTGGTGGTTCTCCCATGTCACCGAGCATTTTGAGACGAAGATGAATACTCGATCGCTGAATCAACACCGACAACAATCAGGCAGCGATGATGGAGGTCGCGGCTCCATATTCGTTGAGGTCACAGACAGGCGTTTGTATTCACAGTTCATCTTCGTTTTATGACGAGTGAGTGCTTCCAAATAGATGTTATGCTCACAGTGCCAGATTAACAACGGTTAGTTCTCTATATAAAAGCGATTCTTTTTGCAGTTAAGAGACCAACTTGTGCCTACAAAAAGCTTTCCGTCATATATTTTTTTAATTCTTCAATAGGGGAGCACTCTGAGAAAATCTACATGCTCGTTCACGTCAGGATTTAAATATATTTGGAAAACAGGCACATGCCGTCACACGACAATACGATATATTAAATTTATTTTATGCATAATTATGTATATACCTTTCTTATATATATTGGATAATTAAGATTGCCCGCAGCCACAACACAGAGATGGTTGCAGCCCGCAAACATACTGAGCAGATATTTATCGTTCATGTCCAGTGCGCCTTCTTTTGACAGAAATTCAGATATCCTAATGGAGGTTAAAACCGTATGGTGGTCGAAATGAGTATACAAATAGCTTCCGTTCCTCAGGTGCTTTCGCAATCTCTTCTCTATAGCTACGCAAATTGTTCCCCTGACGAGTTACTCGGTCTGTGGTTGCAACTCTTAGAACATATTCACGAACAGAGAGAGTTGTGTTTACAAACATTTTCTTGGACTCTCGAACGAAGTTGTTTAACTAACGAATCCTGGTTGGTGAGATTGACTAAGTACTATCAGCTTGTACAATGGTATTGGTTTCAGTACTTATTCATATCGTAGAATTGGTATGTAATATGCGTTTGGTTTGGCTCGTTATGCAGCGTAGTCAAGTAGAGACGGAAATAGTAGCTGTCATGTTCACGACTGCGGAAAAAAGCCATCGTGGTCTGTAGGAAGGAACCACCTCTCGTCATTCGTTTGAAGTGATTTCACAAAACTACGGAAAACCGAAATCAAATTGTTTGGATTGGGAATCTAACTGNCTCGTCATTCGTTTGAAGTGATTTCACAAAACTACGGAAAACCGAAATCAAATTGTTTGGATTGGGAATCTAACTGTCTGAATCCAGCGTGTAACCGCTGTGACATTTCGCTCGGCTAATACACAGGAGAATAAGTACATAATCAAAATATTTTAGATATAATGGAAGAAGTTCCACTTGTAGCCTATACAACATTANCACAGGAGAATAAGTACATAATCAAAATATTTTAGATATAATGGAAGAAGTTCCACTTGTAGCCTATACAACATTAAAATAGATTATATATTTTGGAAGCAGTTCTACTTGTAGCCTATACAACATTACAATAAATTACATATTGAAAGTAGTTCCACTTGTAGCCTATACAACATTACAGTATATTACATATTGAAAGTAGTTCCACTTGTAGCCTATACAACATTACAATCTATTTAGGCGTCATATTTTCCTCGTGAACGCGGTGGTAATCTTAAATTACTTGAATTAACTTAAACGTAATTTAGTTATATCATTACCCTAAACATTTTAAAGATTTAAAGTGAAAATTTTGTTTAAGTGAAAATTATTATTATAATTTAACTACAACACTTTCCACAAACATTGACGAAAATGATTACTAAAAAAAAATATTTTCAATAAATGTGAAATTCTTGGGATATGTATTGATTTAGGGAAACTTTTGCGATAGTTTAAAAGTTCACTCAAGTTTGAAGAAGTTTCGTTCCACTCAATATAAGTATATGAAAATGAAAACTTTTAATAAATAGTTGAAACATGTGCAAAATTGTATTTCGTTCAAATAGTTATTTATTATTAACCGCAACTCTCGACTAAATACATGAAATATTCATCTTTATGTGAATTTTCACATACCCGTGGAGTAAAATCTCGGATTGGTGATTTTTTTCACTATGAGTATCTTTGCCATAAGTTTAAATAATGAAAAAAAATGTCTAACCACAAAACATGTTAACGAATATGACTGACCATTGGATCAATTTCATTACACTGTTTTCATGAAATTTGGTAGCTGAGCATTTTTTGGAATCGCCCTAAAGATGTGCAATTTTGGTTAAGTGCAGCCCTAATATTTATACAAAGTCCACGCCTTTTATTTTCAGATATTTCTAATTATGTAACCACACGATGCATACGATCTCATCAACACAATATTAAGCAGAGCACGCCCATGTGTAAGACTTTCTTTTTAATATTATATTTAAAGTTGGTGGCTAAGGAGAATGTATTTCAATTAGTGTTTTTAAGTAGTAACTTAAGCTGAAAAGCGCACAATCGTTATTATTGTCTTAGTGAATTCCCATGTGAGCCACGAGTGAGTCCATGCTGTGGCCACGTACTTCCAGTATTTCTGGTATCACGGAGATGGGCAGAGAAGTGAGCGCAACGATTATTATGATTTCAAGTTACACCGCGCAATATTCTGTGTTCGCAGATTTCCCCATAACTATTCATAACTGCGAATTTCTAATTATTTCAGACATTTTTACTGCCCATAGACAGACAATGTACAACCAGTAATAACAAAAATAAAAAATATATTATAATGATATTAAATATTTTCCTTCCTGTAACCATATAAATTGAAACTCTTCATTTTTTTTTTAAAGTTGCGAAAACAAACCTTTCTTTCGTGGTAAATAAAACAAATTTCTAGAATTTTGCGACAAAAATAGACTAATATAGCATTATAATGAAAAGCATTTCGCAGTATTTTCGAAACTGTTCCCTTCGCCATTTTATAGTTCACACAATCACCGCAAACAGCGGATTTTTTTTAAAAAGCAATATGTTAAATACTTGGTGTTTCCTCAATAAAACTAAATTGTTAATGATACATTCTTTGTAGGCACTTTGTATTAGCGTGTGATGTATACAAACGTGAGATCCATTAAGAACACTTACGAAAGTTGACCATGTTAGCACACCATTCATAATAACATATTCCTGTAAATGCGGGTCCTTTACTTAACACTGCCTCACGCAGAAACATCATCCACATTTTAAAATTCCCTTAGTTATTTACATTGTTGATTAAAAACTAGAGAAAATTAAGACAATTTAAATTAAAGTAGTATTTCTTTCGATTAGGTTATGTATTCATTACGATAGTTAGCAGAAGAGTAATACATATTGTACAATTTGGTGAAAAAAAAAAAAAAAGACGTTTGGAAGATTTTTACGATGGGGGTGAAAGTGCAATATTCTGAACATACGACATTGCTTTACTATGTCGTCACCGAAAACCAAGTCTGAGACACAAAACAAACACAGAAAAATTAGCAGAGAGTAGCTGTAGTCACAGGATTTAACAATATTTATAATAAATCCCACAAGGAATTTAATCTTATAAATAACAAAAAAAAAAAAAAAAAAATACAGAACGAATCATTAAACTTAAAACGCAAAAAAAAAAAAAACCCAATGACAACCCTAATTAAGACAGCACAAGCGAGCACAGAGCAAAGTTCGCATAAGACTGGACGACACAACGAAGAAGTAACACCCGCACGGGCAGGCTACACAACGATGTCGACAGAGAAGAACACAGTCGGTGTTCTTCGACTTGGTTGTTTGGTTACGACATTCTGAAGCAATGGCGTATGTTCAAAATACTTCACTCAATTTGGTAAAAAGTAGACTATCTTACGATCTGCCATGTGACTATTAGTCATTTGACATTTAAAAATGTAATGAATATATCACATTAAACTACACGGTGTCAAAAGCAAGCAAGACGCCAGTTATATAGCTGCATTTAGCTGCTAAGGATATATCGGCCGTGACCTTTAACACTACGGGGTGGCAGTCGCGTGATGAGCGTGGGTAGACTGTGATCGAGGTAGGTATGGTAAGGGGAACNTGTGGTAAGGGGAACGTATGTCTAAAGTAAGGAGAGAGAAAGGAAATAATACACGGTCTTGAACCCTTTGCCCGCAGGCCAGTTGCAAAAGTTTTTTCTCCCCTTTCCTTTCTGCCGCATTTGCTTTGTGGGTCTTCGGAGTCTTAAAGACTCTCTGTCACCCACCCCTTTTTTTTTCTTCTATTCCCTTCGTCTATTTCCTCTTCCGGCACGAAGAAGCAGTTAGGGGATCGTTTTTTACACCATTACACGAATAATAGATGTTGGGATGTCAGAGTGAAATTTTCCGTGCCGTCAACAAATTTTATATCATTCCCCTGTCCTTACAGAGTTTCTAAAATGTTTTAACAGCTTTTGACCTATTTGGTAAAGGTTGCCAGAAAATTATTATCTTTATTCTTTTTTTGCAGAAAATGCTTCTAAATACATTATTTAATGCCATATTAACTGGGAAACAATATATTAAATGACTAATAATTTAGAAGGAAAACCTCTCCAAAGTAGTCAATTGGAATCCAAGTCACGAGTTCTCGAATAACTGCCAGCTACACTATTGGGAGCTAATGTTGAATTCGGCACAGAAAAATTAACTTCAATTACTGTATTTAATTCTCGCAACCAGTAAATTTATTTCATACAAGCCTTTGGTGAATTAAAATCTTGGTGACAATTCCCTTTAAGAGATGAGAAGAAGAAAACGAAATAAATGAAATGACAATAACGTTTTCAAAATATAATTTATACAAAATTAACTCAAAACATAAACAGTTAGACATTGGTAATTCGAAATTTTCCGTTTCCATTTTACTAAATTTTAAATTTTGCAGGGACATTGGAATAGGATCAATTTCATAAGACGAAGTGAATAACGGCATTCGAACTAGAAATTACCTTAGAGATGAGCAGGAATATGCGAAGAAAAACTTGCACACATAGTTTTAGCGTATCCTAATATGCAAGAAAGAATTACAATGTTTGGACACAGTAGATTTCAAAGGAATGGTCTTTCGAGATCAGTCATTCATTGAAAATATTGTTGCATTTTCATTATATGCCATCCATCCGTATATGAAACTGAGTAAGCTGCGTACGAGTGTTAATAACTTTACGCAGTTAGGTCTGTTGACGCCAATTTTGGTTAGATAAACATTTAATTATATTTTCGCATGACAAAACGATTAAATATTAAAACAATAAAGTAAAGATTTTTATAAAACTAAATCTGTACTAGGTTACAAATTTCACCAGTAAACACGTTACTGTTTTGCACATTAAAAAGCTACAAATTGCTACTTCACATGTTAAAATAAAATGCCTGTAGCTAATCCAAAGAATAAAAAACTAGCTATAAGGTTTTTGAGAAAAAATTCTAGATTAAAAATGCAAAAAGTATCTTAGTAAATATGCAACATTACAATAACTGGACGAAATTATCTGTCGATACACATTATTAACTAAATGCGAAACGGTATTTTTGGATGACAGAAAATAACTAAAAAAGAATTTTTTATGTCAAGGTTTACATAAAATCAGAATTTATTCTGTATTTTATGTGATACCAAAATATTTCAGATAATATAAAATATTCTGAGAAAATACTTGACCGTTTTTATTTTTGCAATGTGGTTATTTTAAAGGTTTCCACGCAGAAATAAAATTCTTGAAATATTTAGAACCGATCTTAATGTAACACCACGTTTTTTCTCAAGTCTCAAGGCCCACAGTCTCTATCACGTAAAGTGCACGGCGTAATTTGTACCATGTCACAGTCTATAACAGATAAGCCAAGTTTGCTGTTGGGAATAATTAATTAGGAGAAAATTAAAACACGGTCTCTATTTACAAACACCTGCGAATAGCATTTCAAAAGGGACGTAAAACGAACTATCCAGCTTGGAAATGTGACGAGGCCTAAGGCACGCAATGATGTAGATTGTGCTTTATGCTCTTGTTAACTGTAGTAATCATTTTATTTATTCGAATTTAAAATAAACATGAAGGTAAATTTAATTAAAATAATTTTGCTGATTTTAAGATACTTCATATTTTAATTATTACGTTGCCAATTTATATTCGCAAAGTAAGGATAAAAATATATGCAGTTTTTTACGAAATAAATAAAACTGTACGAGGCGTTAAGTGGCGAAAATAATAAATCTGTCATCAAATAGACCACAGTTCTAATTATATTTCTAAGCAATATACACTACCTTAACAGAATGTAGTGTTGAAGAGTCATCAGCTGCTGCATTGGCTGGTAGGATATACCTAGTCTGTAATGCATGTTTCGGTCTTTTCCTTTCTGAAGGCTTTCCACTTGAACGGGAATATTTTAATACATAGTAAAATAAATCAAAATTACTTGGGTACGAATTTTAACTAGTGAGAAAAATTAATTAATTAATCTTTTTTGTAAATAAAGTTATCTTTGGGTTACAAAGATGCACTAGTTGCATCTTTGTACTCATATTTGTACACGTTTGCATCTGTGTGCTCTGCACACCGTTCAGCGGCCTGGGTAGGCCGCTGAACGGTGTGTAGAGCTCCAGCAGAAAAGGTTTTTATTAAAAAACCGTCCTACGTGTCTGAGTTAGGTGCGCTTACGAATTTCCCTTAAGAAACGTTACGCGTCTGTACAAATTTTCAGTTCGTCCATTTCTCTCTAAAGCATGTTTTTTTGATAGTGAAAATGGCTCAAACGGGTGTTTTCACGATCATTTTTTAGGTATAAACCTTCCGGTAGGAAACTTTAAAGAAGGAATAGGGAAGTGCATCAAAGCTTTATTTTTATCATATTTTATATATGGTCGTGAATTGTTGAAATCTTTTTAAATACTGAAATAAATTTATCTCTATGCTGGCGCAAAAAATATATTGTTAAAAAAGACTACGACCTTAGTTTTTTAATTAGGTGTCAGGGGAGGGGACATTTTCCGTATGCTGTCTACCCAAAACCGTTTTATATTTAAAAGGGTTTCCATATTTGTATGAATGCTGAACATAAAATCACAGAATAGGGAAAGGTATGAAAATATAAACTCAGAGTTATTTGAAGAGTCCTATGAAATTATAGTGGATGCTACGAATGGTACAGTAAAATACTTACCATACAACCGAACCACGACCGTTGCTTTTGTGTAGCCAATAAAATTCAAAATGCACTCTTTTTTCCTTGCGGTACTAGCTGAAGTTTTATATGCGGTGTGTACGACGCAGACGCATTCACCCGAATGTCACAAAAAGAAACGGCGCAACTGACACATCGCGTCATGACGCAACAAACACTAGTCTCGATTTTCGCTGTGGAGCTACAGTGGTTCAGATGTTCAAGAGGAGGAAACAAGAGTTCAGAAACCCACCGTGCGGGTCCTGCTGCCGCAGGAGCACCACGGCGTCTACTAGCAGCCCTGCTGGGCTACCAATACTGGGTGTCATGGAGGCAATGGAGGGATCTCCAACGCTTAAAGAGAAGAGGAAATGCCTCACGGGGTTCTTGAAAAGGGTGTTTTTTCCCTGTGAAGTGGCATTAGCAGCCCTGGAAAGGCTAAGGGACCCCAATTTCAATTGGGGAAAATTCCCAATGTCTGTTGGCAAAAAACGTGTGCACAGAAAGATCTGGAAGAATATCCAGGGCGTGAAGACTTCCATCGTGGACTCCTGGGTTCAGGAGGTCTACGATGGGGAGATCCAGATACAGGGCTCTGAGGAGGAGGAAGGAGTATCTGCACCTGCTGTGGAAGGTGAGGAGGCTGGTTTTGTGGCTTCAGAAGAGGCATCTTCTTCATCAGAAGAAGAAGTGAATTTGAGAGCAGCCACACGAAGAATGCAAGAATTTACCCTGGTGGGTAAGAAAGGCAAGCCTTTGAAGACATCCCGACTGGCCTTCCCTGAAACTCAGGAAGTGGAAACAGCCCCCAGGTCCTCCATGAAACCAGTCGAGGAAGATACGGCAACAAGTGCGAACAAAGCCAAGAGGAAACTAAGGTTTCAGAATGTGGATGATACCGGGAAAACTCTCTGGAAAGTGAAAGGGCCAGCATCATGAAGATGCATGAAGAAACAAAAGAGTTGGTGGAGTAGATGCAAAAGTGGATTATTAGCAAAAGCTCCAAAATCAACTTGACACAGGCGAACTGGTTGGTTTCTATGCTTAGCCAGATACAAGGCAATATCGATGGAGTGCTGATACAGAGCAGTCAGCTATTGGGAAGACTCCAACAGGCAGAACTTAGTGGACCTAGACCTGAAACCCCAAAGCCTCTTAAACCTGAAGTGCCAGTAATCAAAAGGTACGCACAGGCGGCTGGTGTGGAGTACAAACCCAAACCGGCAAATAAAATTGTTCTGGTTTACCCAGAAGTTGAAGGCAAGACACGTATTGAGACTAGAGAAATGCTCAAGAAGGGATTTGATCCCAGAGAAGAAGGCCTACAAATACGGAACATTAGAGGCATAAGAGGTGTAGGGGTCTCAGTGGAAGCAGGAGATGAAAAGACACTCCAGAGCATTAATAATGTGGCTAAAATCCATTCGCTGGGTTTGAAATTGGAGGCGCCAAGGAGACGCGACCTGAAAGTGGTCGTCTATGATGTACCAGGTGGTGAGGATACCACAGAACTGCCTGAAACCATATTAAGGCAGAACTTCCGTGTAGGCAAATGTGGAGGACACACACTAGAATCCTTTAAGAGGGTGGTTTCTATCAGCCACAGAACTGGTCGTAGGGAGGCAGACAGGGTCAATGTGGTGCTCCAGTACGACCCACGTGTACGAAGCGCACTAATAGATAAAGAGAGAATATATGTCGGTTACGAAAGCTGCCGAGTGCGGGATTACATCTCGCTCTCGCGCTGCTATAAGTGTCAACAATGGGGGCACATAGCTGGAAAATGTAGGGAG
>NQII01003853.1:184023-207609 GCA_002778355.1 Clitarchus hookeri | reverse complement strand
TGGTTGTTGCAATGCGCAGCGTTGGTAGAGGATTTGGAGAGATGGGCACTAACGAGTGTCCCATTGATGGTTCGGCGATGTTTACTAATGAGCCGGCCGCACGCTAGCTGAAGACACGCCTTATGCACAACCTTGCCGACACTCAGGTACTACTGGTAGGGTTCAGAAAAACGCAAGTGGTTATAGTCGCACGAATAAGCTTCATGAGTGAAGTGAAGAGATTTTGGCAGCTATTAAAATCGAGGTCTTGAGAGCCGATAAGTGTGAAACGAGGTGAGTATAAAGCAGTGCTGGAGTGAAAGGGCGAGGGAAACAGGAGAACCCCGACTAAACCCGCCGACTAGCGGCATATTCCAGCACGACTCCCACACGCCGGAAATCGAACCTGGTTCGCCTAGGTGGTAGGCAAGTAGTCTAACCCATACACCAGCGTGGCGCCCACACATCTTGATCTATGTCGAGTACACAAACTGCTGACAAACACTGGTTACTGCATATCAGCTAAGTATTTTGCCTGCACGTGAATTTATATAACACCGTCATTCTGTAACAAAGTTATTCATAAAATGCATTTCATTTCATTACTATTATAAATTTACACAGCGGGATTTCTTATTTATCTGGCGTATTCTAACGTAACACACTGAGCGAAGTGGCACAGTAACAAACCTTTGGACTCGCATTCGATAGGAGCTGGGTTCGATTCCCGACCCGTCCTTCGTGTTACGGTTTACTATGGTTTCCCGAAATCCCTCCACCAGAATGCTGGGATCGTTCCTTCCCCGTTTCTACTTGTCTGAGAAACTCACTCCGTCGCTAATGACCTCACTGTCTAGGTAGTTTTTTGGATAGGGCTTTACGTCACGTAGACGGTTGAATATACAGATGCGAAAACTCGGTAGTAAGAACTAAGCAAGGTTATGTCGCAGCCGGAAGAAACCTGGAAAACGTTAGTTAGTGCTAGGGTTAGTAGATTCTACCGTAAGCAATTACTAGGCGCGCGTCGATCCCGTTATGTCGACCCCTCCTCCTCTTCGCAACAGACGGAGAGGCACGTGTTACTTCATTCAGCGGCTTGAGAGCATTCAAGCGTCTACGGGAATGTCCTCCAGTGATCAAGCTGGTGTTGGGAGTGAGCAAGGGATAGATAGATCACGGTTTGTAAGGCTGATAGCGGAATGTCCAATAATCATGGAAAAATAAAAGACGCCAAATACCGTTAAGGCCAAAAAAAAAATAGACGCCTGGCAACAAGTAACGGTTGAATATGACAAAGGTAGTTGGTTAGGTCGTGCCTACAAACCAGTTAAATAAAATTACTAAGTAACATGATGACAAGTGTTAAAAATAAGACAGACCTGAAAGCGACAGGTAACAAGCCAGTTAAATTAAAACAACGGGAAAAGGAATTTCGTGAACTAATACACAAAGTGGACAATCCTGTATATGGCAAGGTCCTTAGAGGTCCGTCTATTGGCTTAGAAAATGTACTGATAACTGTGCAAGCTACACAAGAGGGCAACGTGGACATGTCTATGTCCGAATATGGCACTAGCGTGGGTAGTCGCATGCGGGAAAAAATAAGGAAGAGTGCACACAAGACTACCGGTTATGTAAATGAAGAAGCAAAGAATTTGACCACACTCCAGCTNAAAAAATAAGGAAGAGTGCACACAAGACTACCGGTTATGTAAATGAAGAAGCAAAGAATTTGACCACACTCCAGCTGCAACGGATTGCATTATTACAGCAAATGAATCTAAATAAAATGGAAGAAGAGCGAGAATCAATAGAGGTGCAGAAATTGAAGGCAACAGTATCTGATGTATCGACTCCAACATATTTGTATGATTATTTATTTTACTGTTCTTTGTGACGTATAATTAAATTTAAACCCCAAACATTTTCCTCTTGAAAAAAATAATTAAAAGCAAAACACATTTAAAACATGTGAGTTTGTGTGTGTGTACACGCGCTCGCTCGAAATTTGTGTTTGTTGTGTGTCATATACAACAATGACACAACAAACACACATTTCAAGGGAGCACGTGTGCACCGACATAATTGTTTAATTTTCTTTGTACACTGATATAATGGTTTTGTTTTGTGGTTGGGAAAAGGGTTGGTGTGTTACATTTTTGACACATGCAACCACTTATACACCAACATAAAACATTTACATTACACATGCAGTAGCTCCTCATATAAGTATATCTGGGCTGAGTGTGAATCCCAACAAGGGTCGTNAAACATTTACATTACACATGCAGTAGCTCCTCATATAAGTATATCTGGGCTGAGTGTGAATCCCAACAAGGGTCGTGCACTGGAAACAAACAATATTGTACATAAACAGTATTTTATGAACGTCAAACCAACCGAAACTGAAATATTTAAATGTTAGTGGATTATTAAACACACATTCGCATACGTGGTTGAGAAAACAATAGAATTACATTAAACAACTGTTACATAGAAGATGNATGCGCAGCGTTGGTAGAGGATTTGGAGAGATGGGCACTAACGAGTGTCCCATTGATGGTTCGGCGATGTTTACTAATGAGCCGGCCGCACGCTAGCTGAAGACACGCCTTATGCACAACCTTGCCGACACTCAGGTACTACTGGTAGGGTTCAGAAAAACGCAAGTGGTTATAGTCGCACGAATAAGCTTCATGAGTGAAGTGAAGAGATTTTGGCAGCTATTAAAATCGAGGTCTTGAGAGCCGATAAGTGTGAAACGAGGTGAGTATAAAGCAGTGCTGGAGTGAAAGGGCGAGGGAAACAGGAGAACCCCGACTAAACCCGCCGACTAGCGGCATATTCCAGCAAGACTCCCACACGCCGGAAATCGAACCTGGTTCGCCTAGGTGGTAGGCAAGTAGTCTAACCCATACACCAGCGTGGCGCCCACACATCTTGATCTATGTCGAGTACACAAACTGCTGACAAGCACTGGTTACTGCATATCAGCTAAGTATTTTGCCTGCACGTGAATTTATATAACACCGTCATTCTGTAACAAAGTTATTCATAAAATGCATTTCATTTCATTACTATTATAAATTTGCACAGCGGGATTTCTTATTTATCTGGCGTATTCTAACGTAACACACTGAGCGAAGTGGCGCAGTAACAAACCTTTGGACTCGCATTCGATAGGAGCTGGGTTCGATTCCCGACCCGTCCTTCGTGTTACGGTTTACTATGGTTTCCCGAAATCCCTCCACCAGAATGCTGGGATCGTTCCTTCCCCGTTTCTACTTGTCTGAGAAACTCACTCCGTCGCTAATGACCTCACTGTCTAGGTAGTTTTTTGGATAGGGCTTTACGTCACGTAGACGGTTGAATATACAGATGCGAAAACTCGGTAGTAAGAACTAAGCAAGGTTATGTCGCAGCCGGAAGAAACCTGGAAAACGTTAGTTAGTGCTAGGGTTAGTAGATTCTACCGTAAGCAATTACTAGGCGCGCGTCGATCCCGTTATGTCGACCCCTCCTCCTCTTCGCAACAGACGGAGAGGCACGTGTTACTTCATTCAGCGGCTTGAGAGCATTCAAGCGTCTACGGGAATGTCCTCCAGTGATCAAGCTGGTGTTGGGAGTGAGCAAGGGATAGATAGATCACGGTTTGTAAGGCTGATAGCGGAATGTCCAATAATCATGGAAAAATAAAAGACGCCAAAGACCGTTAAGGCCAAAAAAATAGACGCCTGGCAACAAGTAACGGTTGAATATGACAAAGGTAGTTGGTTAGGACGTGCCTACAAACCAGTTAAAAAAAATTACTAAGTAACATGATGACAAGTGTTAAAAATAAGACAGACCTGAAAGCGACAGGTTACAAGCCAGTTAAATTAAAACAACGGGAAAAGGAATTTCGTGAACTAATACACAAAGTGGACAATCCTGTATAAGGCAAGGTCCTTAGAGGTCCGTCTATTGGCTTATAAAATGTACTGATAACTGTTCAAGCCACACAAGAGGGCAACGTGGACATGTCTATGTCCGAATATGGCACTAGCGGGGGTAGTCGCATGCGGAAAAAAATAAGGAAGAGTGCACACAAGACTACCGGTTATGTAAATGAAGAAGCAAAGAATTTGACCACACTCCAGCTGCAACGGATTGCATTATTACAGCAAATGAATCTAAATAAAATGGAAGAAGAGCGAGAAGCAATAGAGGTGCAGAAATTGAAGGCAACAGTATCTGATGTATCGACTCCAACATATTTGTATGATTATTTATTTTACTGTTCTTTGTGACGTATAATTAAATTTAAACCCCAAACATTTTCCTCTTGAAAAAAATAATTAAAAGCAAAACACATTTAAAACATGTGAGTTTGTGTGTGTGTACACGCGCTCGCTCGAAATTTGTGTTTGTTGTGTGTCATATACAACAATGACACAACAAACACACATTTCAAGGGAGCACGTGTGCACCGACATAATTGTTTAATTTTCTTTGTACACTGATATAATGGTTTTGTTTTGTGGTTGGAAAAAGGGTTGGTGTGTTACATTTTTGACACATGCAACCACTTATACACCAACATAAAACATTTACATTACACATGCAGTAGCTCCTCATATAAGTATATCTGGGCTGAGTGTGAATCCCAACAAGGGTCGTACACTGGAAACAAACAATATTGTACATAAACAGTATTTTATGAACGTCAAACCAACCGAAACTGAAATATTTAAATGTTAGTGAATTATTAAACACACATTCGCATACGTGGTTGAGAAAACAATAGAATTACATTAAACAACTGTTACATAGAAGATGNAATTATTAAACACACATTCGCATACGTGGTTGAGAAAACAATAGAATTACATTAAACAACTGTTACATAGAAGATGAAGAGTTGCATTACAGATTTATTAATAAGTCCTTAGAATTAGTTCACAATTAACAGTATCAGTATTTTATATGTAATCATACTTGCAGCATGTTTGGGCGTATCTGTTCACCTCTGTTATTATTAGCGCATTTTCATACAGATAATTGCCAATGTCCTCTTTATCAGGTTCAACGTCATTACCATATACAAATACAAACATTATTCAGGTGTTTACTGAAGTTGCGCAAGACTGCACACTTTATAGCTAATTTTGTTACTCTAACTACGGCAATTCGTTCACAATTTGCAGGAACTGGAAACCGTTTCTTCAACTGTCCGAAACATTTTTATATTACGACTCTCTCCTTTATGTGCGTTAAATATAAATGTATTTCTTATTGGTTGCAGGGAAGTTAAATAGATGCGATTAACCACGGAGATACAGCGTATCCGGAGTCACCCAGTAAAAATGCTGCACCGTCGAATCTCGACATTCCACCCCTGACTCGACTCCTTCATACGCGTGCATCGTGTACGCTCCCTGGCCTCTCGGCGCTGACGCGTGTGTACATTTCCAAGGCGTTACACGTTGCTTTGATGTTGATGCCTGCGTATCGCATACGGTTAATGCATTCGTTCCGAACTGTCCATGTTCTAGTCATATGTGTAGTCCAGTGCACATATCACAGTAGTCGACATGCGGGAATGTCGCNTTCCGAACTGTCCATGTTCTAGTCATATGTGTAGTCCAGTGCACATATCACAGTAGTCGACATGCGGGAATGTCGCAGCCACAAAAACTTTGCTTCATTACTTTCTGCTTCTGTAGCTGAAAAGTGAATCGAATCAGGTGTTCTATCGACGATTTAGTCCATTACATAGCTTACGGTTGTACAGACGGTAGAGAGATCGACACCAACATCCTNGTAGCTGAAAAGTGAATCGAATCAGGTGTTCTATCGACGATTTAGTCCATTACATAGCTTACGGTTGTACAGACGGTAGAGAGATCGACACCAACATCCTGAGCTACACCTGACTGAAAGCCACCATCACCTACAAATCGCAGAAATAGGTATATTTGCTTTCTTGGGGAAAAAGCCCCGCCCCGTGTTTCCTTTTCAGCTACAAACTCCGCTGCTGGAAAATCTACATTGTCGCTCATGAATCTCAACAATTGTTTACGCTCAATAACGCCTATATTTTGGTGAAAATTGTACAGTTTTCACTCACGAATGTGCAGAAACTCCGTCATTGCTGGACCGAAACTGACTACTAACTTGAAAGCTAGCATGCCCCTTACCAGGCTTCACAAATTCCTGGAATTTTCTACGTCCAAGACGTTGTTGCAACTGCTTATTAATTACATATTTATGCGATTACTAGGCTTGTGTAAAAGTCCGGCAAATACTAACCATAGTAAGTGTCATTTGTCTTTATTCACCTCAAACTAAGAACTTGTTTACAAAACGCCTAGTATTAGCAAATGCTAAATTTTTAACTTCTCTTGGTAAGCTGTTTATAACACAAATTAAAATAAAGTATAACCAATAATAACCTATAAAGTATAACCTAATAAAGCAAACCACGCTCTACAGTGGCATAAAACATATCAATTGAAACAAGTTATTTTACTTACCTCTGCTTGTACCAAGCTTCAAATTTTTACAGAGCATAAAACAGTAAAATTAATGNGAAACAAGTTATTTTACTTACCTCTGCTTGTACCAAGCTTCAAATTTTTACAGAGCATAAAACAGTAAAATTAATGTTACTTCATACTATTTGGACAAACATAAAGTTTCACTCCAAACAAGCTCTTATCTAAAGTTCATGACTGTTTCGCTCCACAATGAGCATAAATGTTCTCTCATGCATCGTATGAGACTTTCTATCATTTCTATATTACTTAAAAAAAAAAAATNAAAAAAAAAAAATTAAACCAGCGAAACTTTGTTTGAATTGAGCTGAAGACATTTTTAGATTTTACGACTTGAGAGGTGTTATAACTTTCATATTTAGTCACTTCCACTGACGGGAGCCGATTCCTACTGGTCTTGGCCCAGGTTAGGGTTTATATACCATAAATCCCCCCTCCCCCCTTTCCCGACACTTGGAACATTTCCCCAGGGGTTTTAATTTCTCCAGAATTTATGTTTAAGTGACAAGTATATTAACGGCAATGGAAACATTTGACATGTTTTTCGGACACGTCGTCTTCGTAACCTTGTTGGCTAGGTAGAGGAACCAATAAGGCGAAGTGACGTCACTGCACAGGTGAAGCTAGGCATCGTCGGAGTTGAAGTCACTCATCATTCATGCGTGCGGGAGGCGCTGTCGTGCTGCTACGCTCGCTGTCGATGTTACAGGTCGGTCCTCCATCGGAATTGGATGTCTATGCCGACATAGAACCCATCCTCTTTGTCGCTCCGGCCAGCCAGCACAGCAGAACAGTATGTACTGTGGAGTCCAAGCTAGTGGCAACTCTCTCGTGCACATTCTCATGTAGGCGGGTGAAAACCTAATTTTTATGCTGTAGAAATCCATCGATGCCAAAATGAGAGGACCGGGCGTCTCAAACTGATAGTGTTGAAAGGGGTTTAAGTTATTGTTCTCTGTTGCTCAAATCATTGTGCGACGAATTTATTTATCTGAGGTTATTTTTTCCTACCCCTCACAGTATCTGCATCCGACAATAGTCCAATGTTGCGATGCATGTCATTTTCACTTCAGTTATCCCCCACACGTTTGTTTCTTGTTTTAAAATAACCTCTGGTCTACTGTTCTTTGGGTTCAATTAGTTCGTGAACCATTCTAAATATTGCACATTTTATCCGAGGAGTTATTTGTCAGCTTCGTGTTTTGTTCGCATAAAATATAAGTCTTGTAATATATAAGGGAATATTTCATATTGAGAGGCGTCCTTTGAAACTTACAGCGACTTTTCTGGCTATAACAATTCCGCGGAAGTGAATTTTCGATTCGTCTTATCGTTTCCCTCCCTTGCAAAATTCTCTCATTTAAATACAAACTGTCCTCAGTCTCTTCTCGCCCAGTTTCGCGAGGCACCAGGCCGCACCCAAAGACCTACAGAGTGCTGTTGCCGTCTGCGAGAAAAATGTTTGTGTCCGATAGTGGTGACATCTGTGAAGTTGTTTTGATGCTGGTATCCAAGACTTGTAGACTCTAGATTGTAACTGAGCAATTTACTCGCGTACGTGACGCGTCAACTGTTGTTCGAAAGATATTTTCTTTGTATATTCGCAAAACGTTTTTGGCGCAAAAATATGTATATATATTTTTTTTTTTTTGGAACTACAACTTTTGTTATAGCTCGTGTATTAAAAATGTTTTAACGAGTTAAAATTACATATCGTTTCTAATTGTTTTGTCTAAAATATTGTTTCGGGAAAAAATTTAATCTTTTACGATGTGTATATGGAAATATGTTACAAACTCCTAGTAGTGGTTCAGTAAGGAAACACAAGCATAAAAGATAAATACTGAAATTGGCTTTTAGTGATCATTAAGGGAGATATGTCTACTTGAAAAGGTCACAATAGTGTGTTTCAATGTAAACATTTTCGAAACTTGCTGTGATTAAACAATAATTCCTCGATAGTGCATTGTTTAACTACGAATATAATTCCCTTCCTGAATAAAGTAAGGTGTTGTGGTGTGCACTCGAAGGTGACATTATAATGAGTGCTTATTAAAACTGAAAAGAAAACAAATTAAATATTTAGGCGGTTGACTTTCTTATGACTAAGAACGTGTAAATGAGTGAGTGAGTGAAGAGATTTGGGCGGCTCTTAAAAGCGTGGTCTTGAGAGCCGATGGGGGTGATTGAGGTGATTATGGAGCAGTGCCAGAATGAAAGGGCGGGGAAACGGGAGATCCCCGAGAATACACGTCGACCAGCGGCATCCTCCGGCACGATTCCCACATGCGAAAATCCGGGAGTGACCCCGCCGGTAATCGAACCCAGTCCAACTAGGTGGGAGGTGAGTATTATAACAATTACAACACCGTTGCCCCTTTCGTGTTAATGAAAGTGTCTTGCCGCCTCACACTAACCTTCCTTTTGCGTAGAAACAGCCCTTACATGTTATTTAAGAGTTTGTAGTCCGGACATATTTTCTATAAATTCGTTGTTCGCGTATCTAAGCGAATAAATATCATGGGGATACGAATGTTTTGCCAAAAAAATCAAAAGAAATTACCTACGCCCGTCAGCTTTATTCCTGTCATATTAAGTGAGTTCGAAGATAATAAAATCGTGAAAATGGAAACAAAATTCACTTTTATAGAGATTTTCTGCGCAGCTTTCTTATGAAGCAGGAGAAAAGTAAAACCGTACAGTCGTAGTTACTTCTGCGGACTCTCATCGCGTGTAATAAAATGATAAAGTGCAACTGTTGCAGATATAACTTGCATAGGAAAGCGTGAGGACGGAAGAACTGCGCGACGGTTCAACGCCTCGAGAGTAGGAGCGATGAAGAGCTTGGCCGGCGTGTTCCAGTCAATAAGGACACAAGTACATTGGCACAGCATAGCGACATGCGACGTGACTTATGGGCCAAACTTTCGTAACTGTGGCGTACATGTGACAAAGAACTCACCACGCTTCGAGGAAAACGTTCTTACCCGAGTCGAGGATCAACCATCGAGCAGCACCCGTGTCATTGCACATCAGCTGGGTTATTCACACATTACGGCGTGGCAAGTCTTGCATTAGCAGCAGCCACACTTTCTACCCATAGTTTATGTGCCTGGTTTCTGCAGCAGAGAGCTCTTGATCCAGAGTTTCCCAAATTTGTGCTCTTTACAGACGAAGCCTGTTTCACTCGTCATGGTGCGTGCATGTTGCAACAGCGCAACATCCATGTGAGGCCTGATGGGAAGCCACATGCCACCGTCGTGACATTCTACAAAGAGAGGTTTTCGGTCAACGTGTTGGCTGGCGTAGTCAGTTTTTGACGTGACAACGTCTTATAATTCGATAGAGCCGGCTGCACGCACGAAAAAACATGACTCATGCGGCGTTACCTCGCTCTGAGGCGTTCCATGTAAGGCTTGAAGTGCAAGCGAGAGCGCGGAACGAGCGAAAAAACATTCATCAAATTCATGAAAGACATGTTTAATGTCGATTGTGCATCAGACGTTAATAACTCAACAACACTAGGAGGCACCACCATCGATTTGACTTTTTCAAGACACATTAAACTCGAAACACTCCCTTTCATTTCCTACTTTTCCTATCATCGTCCTATTCTCAACAGAATAACACAGATTGTAAGAAATTAAATATTACACATGTTTAAAAGTTGTAAAACAATTGCTCAACGCACATTTATACTTGTAAAAACTATTAAATTGAAAAAAAAAAATTGACATAATTGTATTTATGCGTACAAATAAATCTCACTTGATCAATTTCATTGTGATTTCCAATTACCTCCTTCTCTATATACATACAAATCTATTAAACAAATGAAATTAAAATTTTCTTTTGAAAAATGCTACCATTCCATCAGTATTTTCTTAAGACGTTGTCACGTTCAACTATCGTCAGTAAACCGACTTTACAGACAACCAATTTTTTATTTAGTATATCAGTACCTTTTACCAGCACGACTTAATGGCTACGCGTACCAGCACTTCACACTCTTAAATTTAAACAGTGATAATTGAGCCAAATCAGTGAGAACAGTGAAAATTGAGCTTTTGATAATCAGTGCCATATAACTTATTAATATGGTGTCTGAATTTCACTGATTTAGGTGTGTTTCTCACTGAATGTAAAGAATTCCGCTGCTATACGTCACCTGTTCCCAGATAATTTTCTTGATTCGCCAGTCGGCAGTAGCTTGTGAGGTGACTTTGAGTGAATGTTATTCCACTGATTCGGGCCTAGAGTGCGTGAAAGACACATAAATCAGAGATGCTGGAGGGCATACCTCTTGTGACACGTGACCGCATGTGGCTGCAGCACCACTACATAATGATCGTGCTGATTGTGAGTATATCGACTAAGTATTTCTAAGGAGATTGAAAGGCAGGGGAGGTCCTGTTGTGTGGCCTGCACGCTCCCCCAATCTGTCACCCCTGGGCTTCTACTTGTGGGGCCTCATGAAGAGCCTTGTCTACGAGAGGCCAGTGCACAAGGCAGAGGTATTCGAGACAAGAATTTTAGCGGCAAGCGAAGTGACCCAAACGAATGTCAGTACGCTCCAGAGTGTGTAGCAGTCCATGTTGCAACGTTGCAACACTTGCACTGCAACGTTGCAACATGCTGGACCTTCGAGAACCTGATGCGATTTTCTTGTAAACATTTATCAGTTGCAAAAATTGTGTGGTTACCTGTTAGCATAAGATTGAGTATCCGCTAGCAAAATTTATATTACGTTCAGTACAATAAAAACACATTTAAAATGCTAATTAATGTACTGTTTAAAAAACCCATTCTTGGGGTGTACAGAGAGTTGCATATCCGCCAGGCATCGCCACATCCCTAACAATACCTGCGCTGTTTTCTCGACAGCTGTTTGCCTCAAAAGTTGTCTGCTAACAAAACTACCTTTATTGTTAGTTTCAACACGGTGATTAATAATACATTATTAATTATCGGCAGACGCTCAGGGTTTCGTATTTTCTGCGCTAAAAATTCCACAACATCCTATGTCATACCAGTTTCACTTCTTAGCGCTCGTTAACTTCTGCGTATCAAAATTGCACAATAGTTCGAAATAGCTGTGCCCATTAGCTCTCGAACGTTTTTTTTTGTTGAAAATTATATTTTATTTTACGAATTCCATCATAGGCCTCGTTTCAAAACATCTCTGATATTAAATTTGTTTGTGCAATGTCATATTATACTCAGATGTCATTTGTATGACAATATATATACTTTAAAGAAAAACTACTAAATTTATCACAAAATTTTTGACGTGACAACGTCTTATAATTCGATAGAGCCGGCTGCACGCACGAAAAAACATGACTCATGCGGCGTTACCTCGCTCTGAGGCGTTCCATGTAAGGCTTGAAGTGCAAGCGAGAGCGCGGAACGAGCGAAAAAACATTCATCAAATTCATGAAAGACATGTTTAATGTCGATTGTGCATCAGACGTTAATAACTCAACAACACTAGGAGGCACCACCATCGATTTGACTTTTTCAAGACACATTAAACTCGAAACACTCCCTTTCATTTCCTACTTTTCCTATCATCGTCCTATTCTCAACAGAATAACACAGATTGTAAGAAATTAAATATTACACATGTTTAAAAGTTGTAAAACAATTGCTCAACGCACATTTATACTTGTAAAAACTATTAAATTGAAAAAAAAAAATTGACATAATTGTATTTATGCGTACAAATAAATCTCACTTGATCAATTTCATTGTGATTTCCAATTACCTCCTTCTCTATATACATACAAATCTATTAAACAAATGAAATTAAAATTTTCTTTTGAAAAATGCTACCATTCCATCAGTATTTTCTTAAGACGTTGTCACGTTCAACTATCGTCAGTAAACCGACTTTACAGACAACCAATTTTTTTTTTTTTTAAATTTCAGCATGTAGTGTATCCCTTCGTAAATAAGCAGCGTAAAAAATGAGTACAAGGCGAGTGAAAAATATGGCGTCGTTACTGAAGTGCCATGTAGACAGCGGACTGTTTTTAACGAAGTTCTTTGATACAGCTTTAAAGTTTTTTAGAGATTTAAAACTAATAAATAATTATATTCTCTCTGTGCAAGTGCTCCAGAAATTTGGCATCGCGGTACCCGACCTTAGGAAAGACATCAAGTTGGAATAACCGTGTATGAATTTTGTTGATGATCGGTGGGAATGACCAACTGGCACTGGGTATGTTGTTAGAGTCACCGTAATTCACATGTACTTCTCTTGATCAAATAGCGTGTGTAAGTGAGTGAAGAGATTTNTGAATTTTGTTGATGATCGGTGGGAATGACCAACTGGCACTGGGTATGTTGTTAGAGTCACCGTAATTCACATGTACTTCTCTTGATCAAATAGCGTGTGTAAGTGAGTGAAGAGATTTGGGCGGCTCTTAACATCGAGGTCTTCAGAACCGAATCAAATATTATGTGTTTGTGTGTGTGTATATATATATATATAATGTATATAATGTATATGTATGTATATATATATATATAATTCAAGATAATTTGAAAAATGTTTGTTATAGTTTAATACATTTATACTAATATAATTTNGTATATATATATATATAATTCAAGATAATTTGAAAAATGTTTGTTATAGTTTAATACATTTATACTAATATAATTTGAAAACTAAACGTCTATTTAAATAAATTATATTTTATATGGTGCAGAAAAATGATCACATTAGCATTTTCTACAGTTGGGTCACGCATAATTTTCATTAAATAATATAACTTTAGAGAAAGAAACTTTATTTATTAGGTTTTCCTCACACGGCTTTGCAAGAGGCGAAATGTAACAGGATTGTTTAACCCCAGTGTCTTCCTACAGTAGTTCTTTCCGGACTACAAAACATAAGCGGTAAATGGTTCAACCTTTTTTTGTGTCATGAGCCTTGACGATAATGGTAAGGGATGAATATTAGAAATTAATTCCATACCTAAATTTGGTAATGTATTTATAAAAGTAATCGTGGTTTAATATTTGACCATTTAAATTCCATTTTCATATTTGAAACATAATCATACACCGTTAGCCACAAATACTTATAATGATTTATAATTTTTGCTATTCCGACGACTGTTACTTCGCCAGTAACACGTGGAATCTAAGAAACGTTCATAAACTCTTTTGAATTACCTATATTCTAAATATGTTTCAGAAATTTCAGTCAACATTAAGTAAAATCATTTCGTATGATTCAAAATGGTGAAACTATAATAAGTTAATAACTTACAGTATAGGTTGATATTCACAAAATAATAAATAAATATATAATGTATTTTATCCTCTAAAGCTTAATTAACGCCTGGGAAATGTAATCTACACCTTTAAATTGTTTGACTGACATCTACGATATTTCATTCCGTTAGCTGTTTTTCATCAGCATTAACTTGTGGAGCTATATTACTATACATGGCAGTTGTTTATTTCTCCCTGGCATATTTTCTTTCGTGGTTGCTTCATAATTCTGCAGAACTTTTAAACGTTATAAGACGGCCAATCAGAGTAAGCAAAATGTTTGTGCTTATCGGCAGTTCTTACGTCGCAGAGCGAGTTACCAAGCGTGATCGAAAGTGCTACAGATACCGCATTTGCTCTCATTCTCTTAGCGAGATCTTGATACACTGAATAGACATTAGCATGTGAGTTACCTGGCGCTGGGCGCAGTGTGTTGCGTACTCACACAGGGAGCGTGGTGCATGCATGCAAATTGCTGTGCATGCAAATGTGCACCCAAACAACTATATGTTCACAGAAGGTTTATGTAAACTGAATGGTTTACCTGGAATACTTAGCTACGTTATTACAGACACATACTCGTTTTATTTAGAAAATTAAAATGCTTAATTCCAGCATAAAAGTAGTATTTTTTGCGTTATTTAGAAGCTATACGAAATTTGTTTTCGAAGCATTAGATAAAACAACAAATTTTTCTATAGATTAAAATCATTTATTTCATCCAAATATCTTGCACCTGCTTCAAGTTACATTCGTTATGGTTTTTATACATATACATTTGTATACTTGTTTCACATACATACAGTGCAACGCCACTTAAAACNTACATTCGTTATGGTTTTTATACATATACATTTGTATACTTGTTTCACATACATACAGTGCAACGCCACTTAAAACAATTAAAAATATTTTTCCTTGCGAAGAACACATTATTATAAAATACGAGTAAATCTTTTAGAAATGTGAGAAGTTTCATAACATTTTTCGCATGGATGCCACAGTTAAAATTAACAAATTGAAAGAGAGATTNTTTTAGAAATGTGAGAAGTTTCATAACATTTTTCGCATGGATGCCACAGTTAAAATTAACAAATTGAAAGAGAGATATGAAAATCAAATTAACATTATTATATATAGCTCTCTAAACAATCTCAAGGGTAAAAAGCTACAAAAAAATTCACGTTGGAAAACTTTTTCAAGAGAATATATGTATCTTTACTTCAAAAGGTTAACTGAACCATTATATTAAACTAATATATAATATTTTTGTATTTATTAATGTATTTTGACATTATATTTTATTTGTATGTTTTACGTAACATTTCTGTACATTAACAAATTAAGCATCGCTAGACAGAGTATTCTCTTTTTTTGAAGACCACACAACAACTAGGTACTGACTTGCTAATACATTTTTCATTTACGAGTCCGGTAAGATTCCAAACGTTTCAGACATTGTACAACTGTCACAATGGATTCGCATGTCAATAACACCCTTATTTCATACCAAAAGTACAATTGCCATTCGTGAGTGCAAATTCTAGTAAAGTACTTGGAGCTAGCTCTTCGAAAATGTTGTGTTATTCTGCAAGGAGTAACATCTGACTAAGAAAATCTTTCAAAACAAATAATTAATATCTTCATCCTAACNGTTGTGTTATTCTGCAAGGAGTAACATCTGACTAAGAAAATCTTTCAAAACAAATAATTAATATCTTCATCCTAACGATTTGTCATATATACTAAAAAATACAATTATATTATTTTGCATAGGGCTTGTAAATATGAATTATATAATGAAAAATAATTCTTGAAGTTTATTAAGATAAGCGTTATTATTAACTACGATACAAACATTACATTCGTAATGAAAAAGCTTAGTATTATTTCGGTTTACCAAACGTAAATATTTGCGTCCTTTCTTTTTAAATCAATAAATACAAAAAAAATATTAAATTTGTACTTTCTATTTTAGAACGTACTAATTTTTCAATAAAATGCTTTCTTATGTAGAACGTAACACCGTTATCAGTTATA
The DNA here is from genome assembly GCA_002778355.1 of Clitarchus hookeri. NCBI lineage: Eukaryota > Metazoa > Arthropoda > Insecta > Phasmatodea > Phasmatidae > Clitarchus > Clitarchus hookeri. The sequence continues at coordinate 191,767 of NQII01003853.1, read as the reverse complement.
GATTTATAGTATCCTATTGTTATAAAATTAATAATGTACTCTGCCGAGGACGATAAAAACAACATAAACTAACGAAGAAATTAATGGAAGCAATACATTACGTTTTTTCCGAAGGATATTATCGTTCAGATGATGGGGCCAGGAGGGTGAAAATATTGTGTATGAAAATGTATGGAAGCTGGAATATGTATTAAAGTGCTGCATATAACAATGAGTGGGAAATAATCTAGATATTAATTACAGAAACGAATTCAAACATTACCTAATATTGTGTAATTCTACACAAGTTTAGCCGAGATTTGAAACAAATCATGGATTGATTGTTTGGTTGTAACCAAATCTGTACAGAGGTACACCGAGAGAAAGGATTGTTACAGTCATCAACTACTTGTTTGTATAGGGCCAAAAAAATATTTGGTTTCCCCAAAATAATATATTATTAAGTAAAACTCGAGAAGCAAGAAAATTAATTTTGTTTATAAAACAAAATACACACTTTAACAAACAAAGCATTTGTGTTGGACAAAAAATAACTAGACTGTTAAAATAATTACTTAAGTCAACTATAGATTTTTTTGGCCACTCATTGGATTGCCTTTAATCGAAAATACAGTTCGAGAGTTCGTTTGTAATTTTCGAGACAATTAGCAGAGTAACAGTGTTTGTAAGTGAATTTATTGATATTTAGTAATGGCATTAAATTCCTAATAAAACAAGTTTAACAGGAAACTCAAAAAAAAAAAAAGTCGTAAAACATTAAATATTTATTGATACACGAACGTTGTCCAATAGGTATGCATTTAAAAACATTCCTGTTTTACTGTTTATTACTTTAGCAGAGATTCCTATGGAGTAACGCTCAGAAGCAGACGATCTATGTTCGAATCTCTGTCGAACATTGAATTGTATTATTTTAACAAAAACTGTCAAATATTCGTAAAGATAAACAAATTTTTAGTTGCACCAACCAAATCTTACAGTTTGGGGTAATCAAATAAGACCAACAAATACATATGGTTTCAACAAGAAAATAATTATGTTCCCATATACTAACAATTCGGCTGCGCCAAATAAACTTTATTTGATTCCAAAAAACCTTTTCCTCAGTGTATAACGTTTCCACGGCAAGCAATGAGGACTATATTCCAACTACTAAAACATTTTTAATATATCGAGTTAAAGCTTTACGGCACTTCCTGCACACCATTAGAATAAAAAAAACATATTTGTAGCAGTGAATTACGCAAATAATGTTGAGAGATAGTCTTTCATATAATATAGGTCAAAAATCTATTGAAATACACAAGGTGCACTAGTTTTCGTACAACTTTTACAATTTCAAAGAAAATATTTTAATAACTCGTAAGGTATGATTAACAAACTACCCATACTGAAAATAACTGGGTAATAATTAAAATTGATATAAAAAGTAGTTCTTTGTCATTTTCATATTCATTGTACATATTTATCAGTTTAGAAATTTAGTTATGTTGTAGGTAATACTATAGTTTGCTAATGCGTCTATCCAAATGTCGCTTAGATTGTTTCTTAACATTCGGATTAACATAGTTATTTGTGTATTTGCTTCTGCATAGGCTAAATGACGCAATTATGGAGGGAAATTAATTTAAATTAATTATTTGCATCATACTACTAGTCAAAATGTAAATTGTGTAGCATGTATAATTATTTAATGAGAGTTAATTGCCAAGCATAACTTAGCTGTCTTTCAATGTATTATACTAACTGAAAAAATGTAACTTTCGTACAAAATATATGCTGGCCCAGTTACGAGGAGTGAAAGCACATAACAAACTATCATGAAGTGAAAGTTTGTAAAATTTATTTCTGCATTTATATATTGTAAGGTTTTTAGTCTGGAAGTTACATTGAAAGAATTTTATATGGACATTTATTCATTACACATCCTAAAAACAATGTAAANGTTTTTAGTCTGGAAGTTACATTGAAAGAATTTTATATGGACATTTATTCATTACACATCCTAAAAACAATGTAAATAATGAAACGATTTTGAAGTATAGGCTGTTCGCGATAAACTGAGAACTTTTGAAATCCCTGCTTAAGAACTACNAAATAATGAAACGATTTTGAAGTATAGGCTGTTCGCGATAAACTGAGAACTTTTGAAATCCCTGCTTAAGAACTACTTGTAGGCACGTTGTGTATTATTTCACCCTATATATATTTAACATTGCCATTGACCTTATCACTTTATGAATGCGTCAGTCGAGTAGAACTGTGAAATAATTACAAAAGAGAATATGTTACAAATTTGCTTATCATTACATTACATATATAAAACAGGAAACATAATGAACAATTTTAATATTCACAGATGTTTAAATAGCACTTCTGATTCAACGTTAAGTCATTGAACTTCTTTCCTTCCGTCATTACCAACCTTACTAGCCTTATGCTACTCAGTGTGCCCGATAAAATATTCGCAGGTAGAGGCGGTGACATTTTCCAGAGGTTGTTTTCAAATGTTCTCACTTTATCGTGAACATGTTACTTAAAAAAAGCGTGCCTAAAAATTTTTATTGCAAATTTTTATCTCTCTGCAGCAAACTTATAGTCCAACCGATTATGTGTAAAAACAGCATTACAGAAATATAATTAATTTAAGAAATTAACCTTGAGGTTCATTGCTCTGTCAAACATATTTATGTGTAAACACAGAGCAATGAGTATAGCTATAACAGTAATGGAACTTGTGGCATGTATAAAGGCAGAAAACAAAGATAAAGAAAAGCTACGATTATAGTTTAGTAATATAAGAACCATATTGCACGAAACAAATCGTTTGTATGAATTCGAATATTTTTTATTCACTCTCTCATCTGCTGCACAAACGAAGAAATAGGAGGAAAAGAGAAGAATTTACAGAGGGAGAGAGAGAGAGAGAGAGAGAGAGGAAGAGGAAGATGAAGGGGTGGATCATCGAGGTAGAGGTAGAGATGGAGGCAGAGGAGAAAGAATCTCATAAAATTAAAATAATTATTTCCTTACTGAATACCCATTTAGATAAATATTTAATTTATAGGAGAAATTTAGGAATTATCTCTTCAGACTGTGCTCTGCTTTGAAGCTGGCCATATCGTACCTACAGAAGAGGCTATGATTTCAGTCTTATTGCACCAATGAACTGAAATATTAGGTTTGTACACGGGTCGTTTTACATAACACTGGTGGACATATTTCCATTACTCTGTCACACATCTGAGCAAATTTTACTAGTAAAATTTTAGTGTTAAAGATAGAAGACGAGAACGAAGTTTTGTTGGGAAAGGATTATGTTTAATAAAATCTAAAAAAGTTTGGCAAATATGTCTTTTAAAATTAGGGCATATTTGGTGTCCTGATAAATAGTTTGTAATTGTGTACTAGTTAGTGGTTATTTACTGACCACTTGTTTCAATTTCCAAAGAGTAAATGCATTCACTTACATTTTTGCACTCTCAGCTACAAACAAGGTTTCGCTACTTATTTTAATTTATACAAATTTTTAACTAATTATAATAATGGGTATAATTATTTCATTTATATCTTCTAATACGTGATTTCCTGCGTGGTTATTAATATAAAATGCAATATACGGGATGATGCAGGAACAAATGACAGAAATAAATCAAACCATTTCAGTAAAACCACATTTCCATACGGTGTAATTTGTATTCGTTGTGGAAATGTGCGAAGTCTGGTATTAATTCATTGCAGCCAAGTCTCGGACTATGACTCCAAATAACGTGATAGGAATACGGCAACTAAGATTATAAAAAAATTGTCCTCCTTCAGAATTCATTGCGACGGAACTCGCATTAAAATAATTCCCTAAATGATTGACGATAAAACTTCCTCAGTATGAAATGTAATAGTAAACAACTCTCAGATTCCCCAAGATTTCTACGTATAAAATTACATTTGTTAAGTGTTTTATCCTAATATGATGTATGATTGTGATTCCGCAGTTTATGGCAATGTGCTTTGGAATGGAAGGTACAGAACGCATAGTTTTAAATGTAAAGTCCATTTGAAAGGCCGAAAACAGAAGTCATGTACTACTTTATCTGTTATGAAGGATACAGAAAATGCAATGATTGAAATGTTCCAAAAAGACAGGAAAAAATATTTAAATTACGTTTTTGTGAAATAAATTTTAAGCGTACATTTTCAACAGGTTGCGGTGAAATTCAACCAACAAGTTTCACGAGATGATTCCTTAAGAAAAATCAAATGGATAATATAAAGGATATTTGCTACCTAAATTAAAGAATCAGGTATATGGGCTCTTGGGCATCGATATTTTGAATTGTATTTTTGAAAAATATCGGAAACACTGTGAGATTAAACTACAATTATCCAAACGTTGTATTACGTCAACAGAATCTTCAACCTTAGAGCAAAATAATTCCCCCTTAATGAAATTAACACGGGTAGCCACCTTTATTTTGCAGACAGCAATTTTACCATCAGGAATGGTGAAAGTTTTATGTTGGTTTATTGAGCTGTATGAACTACTTAACAAAAATATTCATCTTGTTGCACTGTCCAGGACTCGCTGTTATCGCGTAAAACGCACACAATTATATCGGCGGTAGCAATACAATTCCAGGCGCGAAGGCAATACTTCCTGCAGGGAATCACAAACTGACTGTCGCAAGAAACAAACAGGCAGATTCAGTAGGCACTGTAAGCTTACTAATGTTAAGTACATTCTGTTTACAGTAAGGGTTCAAATGCCCATCATCATCTGTGCAGTGGGCACAACAGCATACAAAAAGCTGTAGTATTGCCTATTAGGCACTGTATTGCTGCATCACAAGATTTGTGTGCGTTTAACACGAAAACTGTGGGTCGTGAGCAGTTGCCACAAGACGGACATTTCTGTTCACGAGATCAGACTACTTCGTAAACCAGCATCAAACGTTCATAATTCCTGACGCTAAAACAGTTCTCTGCAAGAAGAGCGTGCACATCACCGTCATTTTCATTACGGAGGGAGGTTTTAATGAGTTATTGCGCTAAGGTTGAAGATCCCGATATTAAACACAATTTTCGCAGTATTCTAACTTAAGTTTTACTTGTTTTCCNGTGCACATCACCGTCATTTTCATTACGGAGGGAGGTTTTAATGAGTTATTGCGCTAAGGTTGAAGATCCCGATATTATAACACAATGTTCGCAGTATTCTAACTTAAGTTTTACTTGTTTTCCTTTTTTTTTGCAAATATACAGTTTAAAATCTCAATATTTAAAGAGCTCATATACCCCTTAATATACCGTTCACGTAGAAAGTGTCACTTCCCACTAGATTTTGCATAAGGAATCACCTCACGAAATTTGTCGGTAGAAGTTGGTCGCATTAAATTTACGTATATTTAAATACGTGTTTTACATATATATGTACATATATAATTAAATTTTTCCCCATTTGCGGGTGTCAAGTTTACTAGCAGGACATAATGATACAATTATATCTCGATATATACTATGCAACTTCTAGAATAGTTTCTGTGTGTACAGGTTCCTCGTGGTTGCTTATCTAATGTTTTCAAAAAACGTTAAATTTCGTATCATGCACCCGGATACAGCCTTTATTTTGGTTCGGTGTTCTATATGTAAGGATTGTAATGCGGCTGGAGAAATATGTAGAAAATAAGTCGACAGAAAAATATGCATGTTTTAGGAGATTCAGCTGAGTGCAATAAGCCTTCGATATGTCAAAGTAACTGTTTAAAAAATACGAGTATTTTATTCTGCATTATTTATTTTAAATTGTAATGTACATGTAAACTTTTTTAAATTTTTTGCATTCATATTTTTAAGAATTTTATGCTACGCCACTGTGGAAGACAGGGTGGCGTGTAGGGTCGTAGTTAATTCCTCCAAGCACAGACTATAATGTGCCTTGAAGGTTGACGGTATTGCAATAAAGTAGTCTTTTGGTGTTTCATTTGGAAGGATAGATATATTGTCTCGAGGTTAACACAAACAATCTACAGAAACACTTCCGAGGTGTGGTACTCTAATAATTTGGCTACTCGGATTAACTGCCGACGACTTCGGGATGGAGGGGGGCTTCTCTGGATGGCGATTGTATACTTAACTCTGCTGCTGTTGGCGCTGGTAGGCTGTCAGCTGGGGATGAGCTCCGGTGAGTTGNTCTAGAATAGTTTCTGTGTGTACAGGTTCCTCGTGGTTGCTTATCTAATGTTTTCAAAAAACGTTAAATTTCGTATGATGCACCCGGATACAGCCTTTATTTTGGTTCGGTGTTCTATATGTAAGGATTGTAATGCGGCTGGAGAAATATGTAGAAAATAAGTCGAGAGAAAAATATGCATGTTTTAGGAGATTCAGCTGAGTGCAATAAGCCTTCGATATGTCAAAGTAACTGTTTAAAAANGAGAAAAATATGCATGTTTTAGGAGATTCAGCTGAGTGCAATAAGCCTTCGATATGTCAAAGTAACTGTTTAAAAAATACGAGTATTTTATTCTGCATTATTTATTTTAAATTGTAATGTACATGTAAACTTTTTTAAATTTTTTGCATTCATATTTTTAAGAATTTNTCTGCATTATTTATTTTAAATTGTAATGTACATGTAAACTTTTTTAAATTTTTTGCATTCATATTTTTAAGAATTTTATGCTACGCCACTGTGGAAGACAGGGTGGCGTGTAGGGTCGTAGTTAATTCCTCCAAGCACAGACTATAATGTGCCTTGAAGGTTGAGGGTATTGCAATAAAGTAGTCTTTTGGTGTTTCATTTGGAAGGATAGATATATTGTCTCGAGGTTAACACAAACAATCTACAGAAACACTTCCGAGGTGTGGTACTCTAATAATTTGGCTACTCGGATTAACTGCCGACGACTTCGTGATGGAGGGGGGCTTCTCTGGATGGCGATTGTATACTTAACTCTGCTGCTGTTGGCGCTGGTAGGCTGTCAGCTAGGGATGAGCTCCGGTGAGTTGGGCGGCCTTTGCAAAAAGGCCCACTGGGTGTCGTCGTCTCCCCTGGACTGCTTTNGGGGATGAGCTCCGGTGAGTTGGGCGGCCTTTGCAAAAAGGCCCACTGGGTGTCGTCGTCTCCCCTGGACTGCTTTACTGACGTACTGATGTACTGAGGTACTGTTGTGGCCGGGAGTCCGACTCCCGACCACTCGACTGACTGACTGACTCTCCGCGCGGTACACTAGAACTGCCTGATTCCTTGAACTAACGCCTCTGGGCGGTAATAATTGACTGACCGATCTCTCGGCTCGGCAATAATCAACTATTTCCCCTCTTCTCTCGTAAAGGTCTTATATGGACGCCAGCCTCCCCCCTTAAGTGTCGGCACGTGTCTCCTTGTTGAGGGGAGAGGGTGAGGTGGTAGAAAGCAGAACAATGCTTTTCAAAACACGTGCCCTGGTTCCTGATTGTTGGGGGGGGTGGGGTGTGGCACCTTGCCCCTAGCTTACTCTGGTCAGCTATTTCTCGGTGCGTATTTTCTGAATTTAGGCGAACTGCGTTTCTCTATCTCGTGATTACTCGGCGCTCCACAAATCTCGCGGGCTTGCTAGGGCGTAGTGGGGTGGGTGGTTGAAGTGGGGTGGACTAGGCATCAGCGACAAGTGTTACAGTCAGTACGCGCATCCGTCTCGATTTGACCTTCCCCTGCTGTGACTGGAAGTGACACGTGTCTCGCTAAGTCTCTACACTGGGATTATGA
>NQII01003853.1:120642-179751 GCA_002778355.1 Clitarchus hookeri | reverse complement strand
AAAAAAATCTTATTTGGTTTCTACTTCAGGCAGTAAAATAATCGCAACTGCCATATAATGAAAACCAAATGACAAAATAATGCACAGAGATCGAAAACGTCGGACATGTTGGGAGAGTCCATTGCCGTTGCACGAAGGGGTGAGTTCAATAGTGACAGCAGCCGAGAGTGGTTGAGCGAGAGCTGATCCGCGTGTGTATGATACATGTCCAAAAAATGTAAGTCGCAAAGTTTGGTGTATACAGCGCCAGCAGTGTCACGTGGTTTCCCTCTCTCCAGCAGCAATAGTTCGGGAGAGCCCTACCCTACACTCCCTCCCCCTGCATTTCCTTCCCTACATTCCGTCGCTCAAAGGTACGCGAAGATTATTTTCTCATTCGAACTTTGAAAGTGAAAGGGCGTTTTATTCGAAAAAAAAAAATACTATTTGAAAAACTTTAAACCTGGATACAGTTTGTAAAACCTTCTGAAATTATTTATCGTTAATCTTTTATTTCGTAGCTTGATTTTTAGATTCAATTCAATAATTAAGTAGAGCATTTTAATTAAAATTATTTATGAGTTGCGAAGTGCGTCGTGAAGCCATTTTAAAAACATACCATTTTTCGATAAAAATTTGCCGCCATGAATATTATATCAATTACACGTGAAGAAATTTTATTATTTTAAAAGCTTTTTTTTTTCAAATGTCACGAGAAATGCACATTACCAAATTGTACAAACAAATGCTCCTACGTAGAATTGTCCCTTGAATTAGGAAGCTCACAAACCCCAAAGCAGATAATCTGTTATCTTCTTTTCGAGTTATGGAAAACTATTTGTACACATTAACTATAGCTATGGATTGATAAAACGCCTCAAAAAATATTTATTTATATACTGCGCACATTTATTAATGCCACTGGCACGTGCGATATTTTTAGATTTAAATTAAAAAATTTTTACGCATTAAGTGAATTAATATATTTCACGTAGCGTGATATATACTTTATAAAATTTAAAATTTATTGTTTTTAATATCATACAGTGAATATTCCATATTTTGTACCATACAGATTCCTAAGCGTAGAAATGTAAATGTTATTGGCTCACGACATTTAAAGAGCTTAGTGCTAGTAATGGCTTTAATTATACGAAACCTAATTCTGAAATGTCTTTGTTGGATTGGTTATAAGTACATTTTGTAGTATTTTGCCTCAAAAAAATGGTTTCATTTTGACTTGTGATTAATATTACTAACACACGAAAACGTTCATGAAAATAGATCAACCTATAAAGTGATGTGTTTACTTTCATTGGATTTTTGTTTGGTTATGATGTGACATAGAGCACGTATTCTGTAACTGACGTTACGACAATGTACGTCAACTTCTCTCAAGTCTCCACTATTGTCTAATGGACACAGAACTGAGCTTTCGACGTCTGTACAAACTGCCTCGGATCTGAGAGGTATTTGTACACTGTAGCGATCATGTCACTCGAAAATAACATCATTCTGAGCTGTGACAATTCACCGCCCTAAAAGTTGGTTCCCTCTGAATTTACTGACGTGTTTTCCTAAACGCAAGATATTTATATTCAGTAACTAGAAACATTTTTTTAAAACTATTAATGAAGTTAGTGCTAAGTGTTTTGTATGTGTATCAAATTTCCATATAATAAAAATTGCAATGCAGTTGATTTATGATGCACAAAAATTTATAATATTCTATGAATAAGAGCCATAGCGTACGACACACTAATATAAATAATTAAATTTATAAGAATTTTCAGTTCAGTATTTATTAAGAATTTTATAAATGTAGGTGTATCTCCACTTTATTCAATAATGTTGCTAATGATTTAACATGTATGAAATATAAAAATAACTAGTGCTCAGTTTCAATAATGGTCAACACTGTAACTTTTAGTTTGTGTTCGTTTACGAAACTTAAAACAACCTTTCTAAGAGATGCCTAATGTATTATTTAAAAAAAATGCAATAAAATATTTAGAATTTTTTACAGACTTTTACGCATATCCACTTTGGCATTTACCTGAGTATTTCATTAGTCCTACAATAAAGAGTGATTGCGATATTGGAATATTTAGGCATTTGAAAAGGACATACACGTATTTTTCTAGTAGTTTCCGAACTAGTGATAACTAGATACATTTCAGTAAATGTAGTGCCACAGGTTGAAAGATCAATTTATGACATCTGCAATATTACATGTATTGAGAAAACTCCATGGCAACAGTGATATTTTTGTAAAAAATTTTCATTTACATGTTACGTACTTAGGTAAAATGGCATGATATTTCTGGGGAAAACAATATATGCTTATGTAATTCNTTTTCATTTACATGTTACGTACTTAGGTAAAATGGCATGATATTTCTGGGGAAAACAATATATGCTTATGTAATTCTGCATGAAAACAAAATATATTATCACATTCACTAATAGCGCGTAAATTGAGGTAAAGTTTAGTTTAAAACTAATATAAAGCATGTTTAAATTTTGTATTATATTTGGAGCTATTCAAAGAAATATATATCTCAACACACGCACGCGAACGCCAGCATATACGCACTGGCTTAGCTGGACGTGATCACTCTCGTGTGCTACGGAGACTGAATAAATAACGGTTCGAGTTCTTTTAAGTTTCCTCATGTCCTCTTCACCATCAAGTGACAAATACTCCAACAATGTGGTTACAAGATCCCACTTATATTTGTTGACCTTACAAAATATATTACNCCATCAAGTGACAAATACTCCAACAATGTGGTTACAAGATCCCACTTATATTTGTTGACCTTACAAAATATATTACTTAATAATAACTCATAAAGCCAATACGGACCAAAGTCATTCCCCATACAAAACTAACCAATGAAAAGTGACTTTCTCACATAATAAGGATTTTTTCCAAAACCCAACAGTGATATTTTTGTAAAAAATTTTCATTTACATGTTACGTACTTAGGTAAAATGGCATGATATTTCTGGGGAAAACAATATATGCTTATGTAATTCTGCATGAAAACAAAATATATTATCACATTCACTAATAGCGCGTAAATTGAGGTAAAGTTTAGTTTAAAACTAATATAAAGCATGTTTAAATTTTGTATTATATTTGGAGCTATTCAAAGAAATATATATCTCAACACACGCACGCGAACGCCAGCATATACGCACTGGCTTAGCTGGACGTGATCACTCTCGTGTGCTACGGAGACTGAATAAATAACGGTTCGAGTTCTTTTAAGTTTCCTCATGTCCTCTTCACCATCAAGTGACAAATACTCCAACAATGTGGTTACAAGATCCCACTTATATTTGTTGACCTTACAAAATATATTACATAATAATAACTCATAAAGCCAATACGGACCAAAGTCATTCCCCATACAAAACTAACCAATGAAAAGTGACGTTCTCACATAATAAGGATGTTTTCCAAAACCCAAACATTCTATATAAATTGACACCAAAAACGTCGAGATTTCCTGAGATAAAAACACATTCCTCTTGATACTACTATTTACTGAGATAAAAANTTTGACACCAAAAACGTCGAGATTTCCTGAGATAAAAACACATTCCTCTTGATACTACTATTTACTGAGATAAAAACACATTCTTGTTGATACAACTATTTATTTCACACATTTTCATAAATTTAAGTAACAAAGGCAACTTGATTATAAGTTCATCACAAAACGATATGAATTAAATAGATACCTTTCACATATTCACGTATTTTATTTCCATCGAGGTTTAGATTACTAGGTCAGTAGGTGAGAGGTTTGAAGTATACTACAATACGGAGGCTCAGACACCTAGAAGCTTTCTACTGTTGTTAGGGTAAGGAGAAGGCCCAGAGACAAAACTCTTGAAAAAAATACGAACGAAGCAGAGAAATGCAGTGGCGTAACGATGTCCCATTTCTAAAGAGAGATAACAGCAGCGTTCTGTTGCCGGCACCCTGAATAATTTAGCAGGACAAACAAACAAACGTCAGATGCCGGAATCGCCAAGAGCTGGTTGAGAAAAGAAACTCCGGCGTGCAGTTTGAAACACCATTCCCTCTGCGCCNAGATGCCGGAATCGCCAAGAGCTGGTTGAGAAAAGAAACTCCGGCGTGCAGTTTGAAACACCATTCCCTCTGCGCCTCTCGTTCGTGAAGGAGGTAGGTATTGATCACCTATTGACGTTATCGAGGAAGGAGAAAAACGCAGTGACAGCGGAAACTCTCCAGTCTTTGTGTCGCCTAGAGGAGCAGCCGTCCACGGTTTGTTTGTTAAGGAGTGCGACGAAGAGAGTTGGCGGAGTGGTAACACACTCGACTGGCATTCCGGAGGATCTGAGTTCTATTCGTGAACATCATGATTAGAAAGGTTTTTTATAAATCTCTACAGACGAATTACAGGATGTATCCTTGGTATAGGTCATGGCCCGTGATGCTTCTTTATCCCTGCTTGTCTTAAGACGCATGTGAAATTGGAGTGCAAACAGATTCCAGTGTGTTTTTTTTTCATACACGTTTAAAAACATTTTTATATGTTTACAATCTGTTTGCAAACGAAAATAAATAACATTTGTGACCAGCGCAAAATTCAATCTTCAACAGATCACGCTTATTGCAAACACTAATTTAAAACTCAACATCGACAAAAAGAAATTTTCTGAATTTCATGGCTTAAAATATTCTAATTAAGTTAATTCCTAAGAAACTAGTACATAGCTCTGCATTGGATTTCGCTACACTCTAAATCCGAAAAAGCGAGAACTGAGCCAAATCAGTCAAAATAATGAAAAATGGGGGACTGATAATCAGTGCCAGATAACTAATTAAAATGACGGCTGAATTTCACTGATTTATTTGTGAATCCCTTTGAATGTCGAGAATTCCATATGTTTCCAGTTCATTTCCTCGATTTGCCAGTCGGCAGTAGCTTACCAACTGACTTTCAGTGAATGTTATTTCACTGATTGACATCATTGATTCGGGTTTAGAGTGTACAGAATTTCCAACAATGAAATGATAGGGTGAGAGCTTTAAATACCCATAGGTACACGTAGCACGACGAGAACACTGTGCGGCAGTTCAGAGCCCTGCACGTAGCTGTGGTGCACTTGATGTGCGGCAAGTAGCCCTTATCGGCCCCACGATTATCGACCTCGACCGTGAAAAAACAGCTCCAGCAAGGCGTGCCTCTTAACAAATTGGTGCGTCTATGGACACCGCTTTCGATGCGACGTTAAATTCTGCTAAGGTTTATTCTACTCCGCTTGGGAGCAAAACGAGATTCCTTATGGGAGAGTTTGGGATAGGAAAAAATTACGCCACAAGGTGCGCTCATGTTCCAAAGACGTCACTTTTATAATGGCAGTTAATGAAGAAATTATGTATTTTTGTGTGTGAAATGTCGTTTTTAGCTGGAACTGTATTATTTACTTGCTCCAGCGAAACATTTAAGTAATAAATTTAATTAGTAGCTATNCGTCGTTTTTAGCTGGAACTGTATTATTTACTTGCTCCAGCGAAACATTTAAGTAATAAATTTAATTAGTAGCTATCATTCATGTCCTACAATGGTGTTTACAAGAGCAAACGGCAAAAATACAACTGTCTTTGGCGGTCAGCGTTCATAACAAAGCTTAATCCAATGTGAAAACGTTACGAATTTAAGTGCCAAAGAATATAGCTGTAATCAAAACGAACGAACTATGTTCTTTTTTCCTTTCGTTTGTGGAAACTGCGCACGAATGCCCTGTGACATAGGAATCTCGAATGTGTTAGATAGGGATTGATACTTCTGGTATAGTCTATTCACTGTTACTTCCTACTTTTGTGAGACCCTATTAATGTTATACTTTCAGCTTATATCTCCGCCTTATGCAAACAAAGCTTTGACCAAGTCTAGAAATTTACACCAACAGACAACTCACTGCATTTGTGCACTCAATTTAAACATATTTTGGGTGAGAACTATTTCTCACTACGCGTTTTACAACTATTTAATCCATATTTGTATTCACAATAATTATAAATATAATATTATATTGTTTATATACAATATAAGTGAAAGATAAATTATACCAAAAGTATGANTCACAATAATTATAAATATAATATTATATTGTTTATATACAATATAAGTGAAAGATAAATTATACCAAAAGTATGATACTTTTCTGTTATCAGAAGTAAAAAACGCCTGTAGCACGTGAAATATTTAGGAAACAACCAAACACGTCACATGGGTGTTTTTTCAAATGCTTTCTACATAAAGTGAGAAGAAAGTGAAAGCAGAACTTATTATTATTAGTTTGAAATACAAGTTGATATGCTTTTCAATGAGAGTACTAAAGATCGATAATCTAAAATTATTTAATGCTCTATGATTATGTTACAACCTATTCATTTTTAATTGTTATACTGCTATAGCGTATTGTACGGAAAAAAAATTATTCTATTAATTTCAAAAAAACACCTTCCTTCAGTTTTCATTCAATATTACGAAATAAACATTATACATTTATTTTGTAATATTTTGAGTACCAAAATATAATTTTAAAAAAAGAAGTTATCGAATACTTTGCTCTTCACTAAATGCCTCACTACGTATAAAAGCAACGATATTGAAGAAAGAAGTGTAATTTTCTTAATAAATAAAAGATAATTAACCGCATTCTAGTGACCGAAAAACAAATGGCATTAAAAGCAAGTAGCATAGATATGCATTCGAAAAACATATATAGCACATTAATCTTGAAACGTTAAACATATTCTAACTTTTGATCTGATGTGGATTTCGAGGACAATAAAGGATTTTTAAAGTTTTAAACTGAACTTTCTAGTTTATTGGAAATACTAAAGAAATCATCAAAAATAGTAAAATAGGTTTATTTTAAACGTTTATTAAATAAAGATTACACACTAATATCTCTTATGTTGCACAAGTTAGTTTAAAACTCATAGGCTTAGTTAAAATACCAAAATGTACAAAGTTCGCCTTAATTTGTTACCATGGAAATCTGATTTTTAGATGAATTAAAGCTTTAATTTAAATACTAAGTATAGTGATACATGACATGTAGGCAACACGCACAACACCTGATATTATATGGTTGTCGAATCAAAATGTGGTCTGATCCTAACAGAACTACAGACTCGAGAATTTGTTTGTAAGAAATACTTGAGTTTGCAATAACTATAAAAGAATTGCAAATTAAAATGTATCTTGTTATATAAGTCAGTACTGAACTTTATTGCTTTTACCAAACGCTATCAAAAATAAATCAGCGGTCACGCATTATATAAGTGGTAAATGAATTGCCCCCAACGTGTACCATAGTGAAAAGCAATACATTTAACTGTATATCAAATATGGCTGACATCAAATAAGTGGTTCCCTAGACATTATGTATAAAATTTTGAAAGGGTACTATTTTCTGTAATGGTCAACATAAGGGGTGATAAATAGCATTTATATTCCCGGAAAACCACTGTACCAAGTTTTGTTCAAAAATTCCAATTGTTTGGGAGGTAAGGCATTCTGAAATAATTTTTTATGGTCGTTATCTCGAATATAGCTGTATATTATTCTATAATAAATTATTGTTAGGAAGGATTAGTATATTACTACTTGCATGTCAAATTTGGCGGGAATCCGCATAGCGTTTCACGAAGTATCATGTAGAGTCTTTATTTTTTTCATTTGATGTAAACTTCTAAAACAACAGAACAATAAGGGCATTAATTCTGCACTTAATTCTGATAGTGGGTTTTCCGGTGAGATTAAAAATGTGCATTAATAGCTTTAGTGGATTCTATAAAATTATGTATCAGTAAAAATTTTTTTATGGCCACCACTTTGAAAATAAGCATCCGAAATTGATGAAAAGAATTAAAGTCCAGTATTCTTCCTTACAATAAGAAAAAACATTAGAAACATCTTAAGACCTAAACAACCTTAACAGGGCGGAAGGTTACAAAACCACAACACCAAGGAAAAATGTATTACAATATTGGCAGACTGCCTGAGCCAATCAGGAGCAAAGGGCAATTGCTCCCTGTATTCACCCACGGCAAGGAGATCCTGCTGTCAGTGCGGAAGAGCAAAGAAGGAGTAGGTAACGAATGAGCTGCCCAGTTTTCCAACGCACACGTCAAGAAGCATGTAGAAGGGGGGTGGGGGGTGCATTCAATTTGCTGCTGTCAATATTATTGTGCTGGTTAACCAGCGCAGGAATATTGGCAGCAGTTCATCCTCAAGGACGCCTACCCCACAAGTCCCACTCCCTCTCTTCTAGCACTTCTATAATAATATTAAAGAGCATGGTTATCCATGCCTTCTGTTTCCCAAAGAATTTCAGTAATGCACGCAAAAATTTAGAACTCCTTTCTTGTCGGGAGGGGTTTTTACGGTGTCTATGGCGGTTTCCTCCCTACCTCTTCTTAGTTATAGACACAGCTATGGGTACACTCAGGGAAGCAGTCATGGCCTTAAACGGTTGCCATGGCTTCCAGATCTCTCTCTGCTGCAATTCACGCCCCTTTGCATGATTTACCTTCCTTTTAGGCGTATGAGGCTCAGCCCTGAGACGCAATTAGCTCCCGTCCCTACCTCGGACGTACACTTCATACTTAGCAATAGGGTATGTTGGAAAAAAAACGGTAAACCCCAGACAGTTTCGCTCTGTTCTGTCATCAGTAATCCAGGCCGAGAGGCACACATGAGAGGTCAGGACTGGGTTAGGGGGCATTAGTTCTTAAGTTAGTTTTGGTTTCAAAAATTCAAAAAATCTCAAAAAAAAAAAAAAAAAAAATTGTAAAAATTGAAAAAAACATAATGAGAAAATTTTAAAAATTTTATAAACTAAATAAAAACGTAAACATATTAAAAGAAAATTATTGAAAATTATTTAAAAATAAAAATAATAACTCATTCAAGGCTGCTAGGCCGGTTTTTAATGACAATCTACAAATGATGCCCTTCGGGAAGCTGATGTAGAAACACCAACAAAATATAGAAATGGCCGGTTCCACGCCACCTGGCGCTGGCGCCGGGAGCGAGGAGCCAGTAGCGTCTCCCGCGGAAGCCGATGATATCATCACAGAGTTTTTTCCTGCTCATGCATTTATCCCGATGTGGTCTCTGTGTGGCTACGCGAGGCTCACAAATTTCTCTCGTCTGTGATTGGCTGCACGAGGCTCTCACAATGTTTTTGAAAAAGTTTTTTTTTATTTTAGTTGCATATTTTTTTTAAATTTAAATTTAAATGTTTTTGTGTTTGTTTAGCTAAGCGGGGCTCTCACAATTTAAAAAAAAAAATATTTTTTTTGTGCAAATTGTATTTGAATTTTTTTTTTTTTAATATTATTGAAATTTATTTTTTCTATCTTATTAGCTATGCGAGGCTCTCAAAACTGGCAAGACAGTACCAATCATATTAGCCGGAGAATATTTGTGTTCATTGCCCCCTGGCATACAACTTCTCACAGAGTACAAGAATAGTTGACCCTAATTTCCGTATCGTATAAGATATTGTCACCAAAACATATGCATCACCCCCGAAAATGAAAATTATCACAGAGTTATTTAAGCAATTTGCGAACTTATAATCATAGTAGGCCATAATTCCCGAACCGTTTAAGGTACAACCAGCAAATTCATAACATAAACTAGAGGGTTTTATCCGAGTCTTCCCTGACACCCCCACAGCCTATCATAATGATCGATACCATGCACAGCGATAAAGGAGCCTAACATGTTGCGCGAGGCTCTCGAAAGTATCTCGGACACTGCGACGAAGCATGCGGCATATCATAAAGGATGACGCCGAACACTATGACAAAGCACGCAGCATAACAGAAAATATGCTGCAGTGCACTTCAACAATGCGCACAGCATAACATAAATGTTGGTGCCAGACACTACGACGAAGTACACAGCATAACGTAAAGAATGCTGCCAAACACTTTAATGATGCCCGCAGCATAACATTAAGAATGTCGCAGTGACACTTAACATAACATAAAGGACGTCGCTGTGACTCGAGGCATAACAAGAAGGATGTCTCCGTGGCATCTGGTGTAACATAAAGAACGTCGCCTTTTACTTTAACGACTGTTACAGCATAAATATAGGTCACTGCAGTGCACTTCAACAACGCGCACAGCATAACATAAAGGTTGGCACCGAACACTTAAATTATGCATGCGGCCAAACATAAAGGTTGACACCGAACACAACGACCAAGCGCGAGGCATAATGTAAAGGACACTGCAGTACACTTCAACAATGCATACAGCCTATCATAAAGGATGTTGATGGACACTTGTATGCATGCATGCACTTATATACACATACATATACACACATGCACATATATTCATTGGTTATCCCAGATTATTCCCAACTATACACAATGATAAAGGAGTATAATATGTTATGCCAGGCTTTCAAAAGTGTCTCGGCACTGTCGAAGCTGGTAGCCTATCCTAAAGGATGCTAGCATACACAACGATAAAGGAGCCTAACATGGTATGCAAGGCTCTCGAAAGTATATCTGCTCTATTGAAGCTAGTCACCTATCATAAAGGGTGCTACCATACACAATGATAAAGGAACCTAACATGTTACACGAGGCTCTCAAAAGTGTCTCGACATCTGAAGTCTATCATAAATAACAACCCCATGCACAACAATAAAGGGACCTAGCATGTTGCGCGAGACTCTCGAAAGTGTCTCGTCAATAAAAAAGTTGACAGCCTAACATAAAGGACATCACTATACACAATGATAAAGATAACACTACTGCACACCACCATCACCACCACCACCACCACCACCAGACATTTATTAACATTTGATTTTTCAAGAGATGGAATCACCAGCATTGTGTCCATTCTCTACTGCGTTGACAAATCCTCCTCCTAATAGATGTAGGCCCACACAACAATGTGGTTTTTGTGACTGTGTCTTTACGGTTCGTCGGAATGGATTGCGCCACTGTAGCCTTTCCAATATTTGTGCGAGCGGTGTGGAAGCCCATTCGCACCTGCCAAACATCTCGTAGAACATGGAATGATTTTAACAGGAGTGATCAGGCAGGCTGCCTCGTCCATCTGCGCGTTCTGCAATGAGGGCTTCGGGCAGCATTGCTATGCCCGTCGCCATGTACGAGCATGTTGGGCGAACCCCACAGTTCAACCATTACAATGTGGGGCCTGCAGCCAGCAGTTTACCAGAGCCGATCGATATTCTGCGCATAGAGCAAAGTGTTCTGGTGCTTCTAAAACCACCTCCCGGCCGGCGAAGCATGCACGAGTTGCAAGACCACAGCCTAGGCCTTCCCATGCAATTCTGGTTCTTGCAAGTGAGGGTAGCTCTATTCGAGGCTTCACTACCACTGGGGCTGGAGAGAACAATGCGGTAGGGTTTGTGGAGGTGGAAAGCGCTCTCCGCGGCGTTATGAGAAATTACATTGCGGAGAAAACCTCGAGGGTGGTCGTAGATATTTGCGGTTATCTCGAGTGTATGAAAGCAAATATAATTGGCCAACTTGAGCAAAAAGTCGAGAACCAGGGGGCAGTCAAATTCAATATCTTTCTCGAGTGCTTATATAGCAAACCAGAGCTGCACAACGGCGAGGAGGATCGCCATGCATTTAATACAACGAATTTGCCTGTCTTTCATGCGGCCGACATAGAGGATGCGGTGTTAGCCGCCATTATCAAGATCTGTCAGGAGACGGACTATATGGGTAAGGGCAGCAGCTGGACCCTAACTGCCGTGAAATGGGTCCAGTTATGAGTAAATAAGCTAGAACCCCTAAGTGTTTCGTTGTACATCCCCTTGCCTGCAGGTTTAGCATAGAAAAAGGCGATT
Organism: Clitarchus hookeri; assembly: GCA_002778355.1. Taxonomy (NCBI): domain Eukaryota; kingdom Metazoa; phylum Arthropoda; class Insecta; order Phasmatodea; family Phasmatidae; genus Clitarchus; species Clitarchus hookeri. Next base: position 167,860 of record NQII01003853.1, on the reverse strand, counting down.
ATCAATCCACACAATGCTGACCAGCAGTTCTTTAAATAGTCGATACTAGCATGCTTTGTAGAGGGGGCACATCCGGAATGTGTCAACCAGCTCTACACCAGGCTGGAGACGCGCTTCGATATTTCAACAATATACTTCCCCACCCATCTACAGCAAATAGCTAGGTTTGAGAGAGCTAATCCGGGGGTCAGCGTGAACATATACAGATTTGACGAGAATATGAAATTAGTGGCGATACAGGTTACAGGTGAAGAAATGGTCCAGCACTTTGATTTGCTGCTGCTCACACTGCGGAGGACCANTCCACACAATGCTGACCAGCAGTTCTTTAAATAGTCGATACTAGCATGCTTTGTAGAGGGGGCACATCCGGAATGTTTCAACCAGCTCTACACCAGGCTGGAGACGCGCTTCGATATTTCAACAATATACTTCCCCACCCATCTACAGCAAATAGCTAGGTTTGAGAGAGCTAATCCGGGGGTCAGCGTGAACATATACGGATTTGACGAGAATATGAAAGTAGTGGCGATACAGGTTACAGGTGAAGAAATGGTCCAGCACTTTGATTTGCTGCTGCTCACACTGCGGAGGACCAGAACTCGCATTATTGTTATGTATCCACTTTCTCGCGACTGGTACACTCCCAGGCGACATCACACCATGGATGTGTAAATATATGTAAGCGCAGCTTCAAGGTGTATGATAATCAACCACGCGTGATGGAGATCATGGGTGCCAAAACTATGGCCGAGCACAGGAAGTATTGTACTGACCATACGACTGTTCGCGCAGACATGCCGCAGCCTGCTGCAGACAGCAAGCTGCCTGTACTCAAGTTCCAGAACGACCAAAATGGCGATAAGGTACCTATCGTAGTATATGCAGACTTCGAGGTGATGCTGGTGCCTGTGCAAACATGTCAGCCAAACCTGGATGCATCCTACACTTATAGATACCAAAACACGAGCCCTATTCTTATGGCATACAAGTTCAAGTAGACAATTATATTATTCCAGCCTCCAAGACGACCAACCTACCCCCTGATGTTACTATTTACGCGGGCGAGAGCACATCGCAATGCTTCATGGAAGAGGTGGTTAGGATAGGTCACCTGGTTAAAGATATATATAGTCAGTCTGAACCTATGCGAGCACTAAAACATGGGGATCAGGCTGGCTATACTCTAGCAACTAGTTGCTGCTACTGTTCCGGCATGTTCACCCACGACAACCGAAAGGTGAATGGCCATGATCATTTTCCCAGCAGTTTTATCTGGGTGTCATGTAATAACTGCAACGAGCTTGGTCGCCACCCCCTGAGACTGCCGATACTCTTCCATAACTTGATGTATGATGCCAATTGCATTATTACACAGCTTGGCTACAATTCCCAGAACATATTTATTATTCTGCATACAGGGGAAAAATTCATCACCTTCAGTAAAAATTCAGGCCACAAATTCACTATTCAATTTATCGACACATTAAGATTCATGTCTGCCAGCCTGGCAACTGTCGCCCATAATCTGCCGGCTGGCGAATTCCACACATCTCGTATCTTCACGGTAGAGCGCGAGCTAGAGCTGGTAACCCGGAAAGGCGTCTTCCCCTACGATTATGTTAGCTCGTGGGAGAAGCTCGCCAAGCAGTGGTTACCTGCTACAGTTATTATATAATAGGCTTACAGGGGGCACTGCGGAAGACTACCTGCACGCAAAAACCATCTGGGATGTGCTCGGGTGCTGTAATCTCTCAGATTATTCAGAGCCTTACTTAAATACAGACATGCCAATTCTGTGCGACGTCTTCAAGAATTTCTGGGGGCTCTGCCTACACACATACACATACAGTATCGACTGTGTGAACTATGTTAGTGCATCTGGGTTTTCGTTTTACACAATGTTGCACAAGACGCAGGTGGAATTATGGTTATCAACTATGACATCCACCTGTTTATTAAGGCTGGTATCCTGGGAGGGGTGGCACAGTTTATTAAGAGGCACGTGGTGGCCAACAATAGGTATATATTAGCTATGTATGATTCCAGCAAGCCATCCACCTACCTCCAGTATGTAGATGCCAATAACTTATATGGGTGGGCGATGTCTCTGCCGCTCCCATACGACAGTTTCAAATGGACCAGCACAAATATCGATGTCATGAGTGTACCAGACAACGGAGATTTTGGCTACATACTGGAGGTAGATGTAGACAACCCTACTGCTCTTCACGACGAATACATGTATCTTCCATTCTTGCCAGTGAACGGGCGTCCCCCTGGGTCCAAATATGCTAAATTCATGACGACCCTGGAGAGCAAGCTTCATTATATCGTACATTACCGTACTCTAAAGCAAGCATTGGAACATGCATTATGGCTGAAGGTTGTTCACCGTGTCCTTCAATTCCAGCAGAAGGCTTGGCTAAAGCCATATATAGACATTAATACGACGAAACGTCAGGCAGCCACAAACGCCTTCGAGAAGGACTTTTTTTGNTCCTTCAATTCCAGCAGAAGGCTTGGCTAAAGCCATATATAGACATTAATACGACGAAACGTCAGGCAGCCACAAACATCTTCGAGAAGGACTTTTTTTAAATTAATGAATAATTGAATGTACTGTAAACTTATGGAAAATAAACGTAAGGGACAGGGTAAGGAACTCGTGTGTAGAGAAGTTCGGGCGAAGAAATTAATTGCAAAGCCTGCATTTAAATGCAGAATGATCTACTGTGAATTGTTGTCTCTTATCAAACAATGCCAAGAGAGCGTAACGCTTGACAAGCCCATATACGCTGGGTTTGCGTACTCGACCTGTGAAAAACACTTAGGTATAGATTTTACTACGACATCATGCGAGAGAGTGTCAGTCTCTCTTACATGGACACCGATTCTTATATAGTGGAAATCGACTGTGCTCATTTTTACAGCGACCTCTCCTCTTACCCGACACTCATGTCGGGGTTCGACACCAGCGGCTACCCTCCCACTCATCCCTGCTATTCTCCAATGAATGCCAAGGTGATTGGGAAGTTTAAGGATCAGTGTGCGGGTAACAATATGGTTGATATTGTCAGGTTACGAGCAAATATGTATCCATACCATTGCCAGAAAACAGTAGTGAAACGCACGAAGGGGATACAGAGGTACGTAGTTCAAAACACGATAACGTTTGACGATTACCGGCGCTTCCTTTTGGCCCAGCGCAGAATGAGAGTACAGGTCGGTAGTATTAGCTCGTACTGCCATGAAGTTAACACAGAGTGCGCGAACAAACTAGCACTTTTGGGGATGGACGACAAACGAAAAGTCCTGGATAATGCCATTCATACCGTCCCCTATGGTTATTAGACCCAGAAAGCTCTGGGTCAGGCATATATATGAATATCTGTCTTCGGAGAGAGTGTTTTGTTTCTCCCAGCGTGTACTGTAGCACTTACAAGCGTCTTTGTGTTCCGCTTGTCAGGTATATTGCTGAGGGTTTTTGTAGCCATATTTATATATATCGCGATAAGTATGCTGTAGCATGTGCAAGTGTGTTGCAGGCTTGTCGGGTATGCTGACTGATAGTCTACTGTAGCTCATACAAGAGGTTCATCCCTAACATTGTCAGGTAGATTATCAGTTTTTATATTCCTGCAGTATAAGGGAGAACTTGCAAGACCTGATGGCTTGCCAGGTATACTAATATTTATTGGCCCATGCTATCTGATTCAGTATACTGTAGCTCATACAAAAAGTTGCAATATTATCCTTGTCGGGTATACTGAGTGGTAACACGCTGGAGCGTATGCAAGCGACCATATTGCCTTGCTAGGCATGTTACCAGCACGTCCTGAACATGTTTTCTTTTTCTCGGAAGTATACTGCAGGACATGCAAGTCGTTTTCGCCTTGCTGGGTATACCACATTTATGTTTTCACAACATGCTGTATAACATGCTAATTTTTTAAGTATGTAAGTGTACATTTGTCAACACCTTCAGCTTGACGTTCAATTGTACGTCGTTCATAATTGTTTAGCTGATGCTACTTCTACACATATATATAGTAATTTATGTGACTTAAGCTCTATCCATACGAGTTATTCATGTTAGTGATATGTATTGTAATTTATGTGACTCCATCTATATCATGGTTCCTACCCCCAATGTCCTAACAAGAAGTCCCTCACCTTTGCATGTCTGTTTGTTTCACGGTTTTTGTACAGCTACTGTTTCATTCTCTGTCGTCTTCTCATGCTACTTTACCATGTAGTAGTTTCCACCATACTACTTTGTTTTTCAATTCGAATTGTTCGTATTATTATTTCTTCTATGCTACNAGTTCAAAACACGATAACGTTTGACGATTACCGGCGCTTCCTTTTGGCCCAGCGCAGAATGAGAGTACAGGTCGGTTGTATTAGCTCGTACTGCCATGAAGTTAACACAGAGTGCGCGAACAAACTAGCACTTTTGGGGATGGACGACAAACGAAAAGTCCTGGATAATGCCATTCATACCGTCCCCTATGGTTATTAGACCCAGAAAGCTCTGGGTCAGGCATATATATTAATATCTGTCTTCGGAGAGAGTGTTTTGTTTCTCCCAGCGTGTACTGTAGCACTTACAAGCGTCTTTGTGTTCCGCTTGTCAGGTATATTGCTGAGGGTTTTTGTAGCCATATTTATATATATCGCGATAAGTATGCTGTAGCATGTGCAAGTGTGTTGCAGGCTTGTCGGGTATGCTGACTGATAGTCTACTGTAGCTCATACAAGAGGTTCATCCCTAACATTGTCAGGTAGATTATCAGTTTTTATATTCCTGCAGTATAAGGGAGAACTTGCAAGACCTGATGGCTTGCCAGGTATACTAATATTTATTGGCCCATGCTATCTGATTCAGTATACTGTAGCTCATACAAAAAGTTTCAATATTCTCCTTGTCAGGTATACGGAGTGGTAACACGCTGGAGCGTATGCAAGCGACCATATTGCCTTGCTAGGCATGTTACCAGCACGTCCTGAACATGTTTTCTTTTTCTCGGAAGTATACTGCAGGACATGCAAGTCGTTTTCGCCTTGCTGGGTATACCACATTTATGTTTTCACAACATGCTGTATAAAATGCTAATTTTTTAAGTATGTAAGTGTACATTTGTCAACACCTTCAGCTTGACGTTCAATTGTACGTCGTTCATAATTGTTTAGCTGATGCTACTTCTACACATATATATATATACATATATATATATAATAATTTATGTGACTTAAGCTCTATCCATACGAGTTATTCATGTTAGTGATATATATTGTCATTTATGTAACTCCATCTATATCTTGGTTCCTACCCCCAATGTCCTAACAAGAAGTCCCTCACCTTTGCATGTCTGTTTGTTTCACGGTTTTTGTACAGCTACTGCTTCATTCTCTGTCGTCTTCTCATGCTACTTAACCATGTAGTAGTTTCCACCATACTACTTTGTTTTTCAATTCGAATTGTTCGTATTATTATTTCTTCTATGCTACNAACCATGTAGTAGTTTCCACCATACTACTTTGTTTTTCAATTCGAATTGTTCGTATTATTATTTCTTCTATGCTACTTTATATCCTCCATACTGCTAATTGTCATGCATGTGACTTCTTCTATCTCTTGTCCCTCCCTCGCACTGTGTTGGTATCATACTGTAGTGCTCTTCTCTAAATGTTACATATCTTTTTTTCCCATTGTCGAAAGCACTCGCTTTTACACTGTCTGCAGCGTTGCAACCAGCATGTACACTGTACTTGTGTTGTTATCAATATATATAATTATTGATAGTGTCATAGGAATAGTGTACTGCCCGGTTCCAAGCCCGGGACCCATCTGTGTGTAGCTATGCCATGTCGACGATAATTGGGAATACAACACTGCATCAGGTAAGTGTACATCTTCACATACTTCGTTCCAATTCTGGAACGATAGATAGATAGGCCGCGGTGTGATGCGGTCTGCCAATTTGGACCGGGCAGTGGATGCACTTGCATGTGTATGTAATTATGCTGCATGACTTCTTTTTTTGTGTACAGACTGAGCGTACAGCCCGGCTACCATTAAATATTCATGCTAACACTTTTAATTATATATATATATNTTTTGTGTACAGACTGAGCGTACAGCCCGGCTACCATTAAATATTCATGCTAACACTTTTAATTATATATATATATATATTTCTATTGTTCGCGGTAATGGTACATACTTATATATATTATATATATTTTTCTCTCTCTCGANTTTTGTGTACAGACTGAGCGTACAGCCCGGCTACCATTAAATATTCATGCTAACACTTTTAATTATATATATATATTTCTATTGTTCGCGGTAATGGTACATACTTATATATATTATATATATTTTTCTCTCTCTCGACGAGGCGAGGCGGGGCCACGGGGCTATAACGAATATTATTATTTTAACACACAAGGATCAAGCATCTATCATGGAAGTGTGGCGGGCGTCTCTCTTGTGACACGCCTGCCCCTTCCCTGTGAATGCAAGAGCATGAAGTATTTTACATGCTCTCATGCTCCTCGCTTGGGACACACCTGCCCTGTGAATGCAAGAGCGAGATGTCTAACTTGCGCTCTATCCACTACGCTACCACGGAACACCCATGGTAGGCGTTGCTGAAAGGAACCGTCTGCCCGAGGCTATGTCATGGAGGCGTGGTAGGCTCCTCTGTTGGGAGCCGTCTGAGGCTCTGTGTGAATGCAAGAGCGTCAAGTTTCAACGTGTCCTCTCTATATGGCCTACATAAAAATTTCCCTTGGAATGCAAGAGTATGACTTTTTGACGTGTCACATATATCCGTTGCATCACCGCGGCACCCCCTGTCGAAATAATTATCACAAAGTCCCCATAATCCCAGGCTAGGTCATGGCAGGCGTCTCTCTTGGGAGCCATCGGAGGCTGCGTGTGAATGCGATAGCATGAAGTTGTGCTCTATCCATTGCATCACATAATGACTGGGCATTGTCTTAGGGAGCCTCAACCAACATGGCCACCGACTGGATCTTGTCTGAGGGAGCCATGAACAAACATGGATGCCAGAAAAGGTTCGAATTTTTTTTTTGGGGTTTTTTGAAATGTAAAACTTTTTTTTTACTTTGAAATATTTAATAAAAAAAATTAAATTTTGAAATGTTCAAAGCGTTATTTTGAAAAAATAATTTGTTAACAATTAATTTAGAAAAAAAAAAATTTTTTATTAAATTTTGAAAACAATAGTTTTTNTTGGGTTTTTTGAAATGTAAAACTTTTTTTTTACTTTTGAAATATTTAATAAAAAAAATGAAATTTTGAAATGTTCAAAGCGTTATTTTGAAAAAATAATTTGTTAACAATTAATTTAGAAAAAAAAAATTTTTAATTAAATTTTGAAAACAATAGTTTTTTGAAAATTAATTTTGAAAAAAAGTAATTTTTTTGAAAAAATTTGAATTTTGGCAAATTTTGGCACTGGCTGCCAAGATGGCCGCCATCATAGCGGATCGCAAGCAAGTGAAGTTTATAATTTCCTCCGTAAGCTTCTTGATCCCGGGCTCACTGTCATGACACTGTCTTTGAATGCCCTATATCTAGTTACTCAAAAGGCTTTAATGTCTCCATGATAATTTTCGTTTTCAGGGGTGATGCATATGTTTTGGTGACTATATCTTATTCGAATCGGTAATTAGGGTCAACTATTCTTATACTCTGTGAGAAGTGGTATGCCAGGGGGCAATGCACACAATCATATTATCATATTATCATATTATCCGAAGAAAGTTTGCTAGTTTTGATAGCCTCGCCTAGCTAATCAGATTAAATAAAACTAAATTTAAATTTAATTTTACAATGGATATTTCAAATGCAAATTACAAAAAAAGATATTTTTCAAAAACATTGTGAGAGCCTTGCATAGCTAATCGGACACAAAAATATTAAAATTTAAAAAGAAAAAATTTTTTAAAACCAAACTTAAAAATAAATTATTTTTCAAAAACATTGCGAGAGCCTTGCGTAGCCAATCACAGCCGAGAGAAATTTGCGAGCCTCGCGTAGTCACTCAGAGCCCACGTCGGGATTAATGCGGGAGCAGGAAAAAACTCCGTAATGGCATCTTCGGCACCCGCGGGAGACGCTACCGGCTCCTCGCTGCCGGCGCCAGCGCCATGTGGCGTGGAACCGGCCATTTCTACCTACTACCAACTACACTGATTAACCCTAGTTATAACTAGGGCTGGCAACATTCCTGGTATACAGGGTGCTAGAAAAGTGTACTAATGACATGCAACTTTTTTCACAAACGCCACATGGTGAAATGACCGGAGAATAAGAGCGATGCCAGACCCTGACTTGCAGTACAGTAAGCACTGATGATGAACAAGCTGGGTTGTCGATGAGCTGTGACTCGGGTTGTAGACTCACCGACACACTACGCACGAGTTTAACTAGCCACTTTCAAATAACACTACAACCTGTTTTACAGACACCACGACCTTACACCACGCCAGTCGACAGACTGGTGGGGAGCTTCACTCCCTCGCCTGTAACACGTACACGTAAATTTATTTAGATACCAACAGTGGTTAACAGCTATAAATACGGGCTCGGAGTTCAGCTCAAACAAAAACGTGGCAGACCGCCACCGACTCAGTTATTATACCCATGTCTGTCGGCCTGCAACTATATTTGCAAACCCACTTAACAAGTTATGGGAACTTCGATTCTTGGTCTCTTGACAGCACGGCCTTCCGGGGGCATATGCTGAGAGATTAGCGTTGTAACCCCAGCTTTTCCTGTAATCTGTTAAGACCCTGAATATGGAGATGCAAGTGCACGAACGCGACGGTAGGAAAATCCATGACACATTCAGAAATTAAGGCCATATTTCAATTTCTGCGAATGGCTGTGATCTATTTTAGAATAATTATAAACTTAACAAATTCTAAATTTTTTAATTATGCAAAAAAGGCTATATCAAAAAAACCTAAAATTAATGGTCCAAGTCCTTGTCAAAAAAATTAGATGAGTGACATAAACGCCATGACATTATACAACTATTCTGCAGAATGCTTCCCATAACCAGAACTTGCATACGTCAAAGTTTTATGCTGATAAGACAAGGGGAACGCCACCTTAATTTTTGTGGACGACTTTCTGCAAATATTATGACTGAGGTTTACAGATTGCGGAGGAATACACAATGTGCACACGAGCAGATCCTAAGCGGGGCTTTAAAAATTGCTTCGTTTAACGTGAATATTCTATACTGAATTGTCAATAATGTACTTGGTTTCAAAGATAGACTCATTTTATCCTACATAGAATCAATATCTATGGAAGGGGCTTGACGCCCATTAGCTTCCTCCTTGGATCATCCACTGCAATTTTTCCTTGCCGGCGTTCACAGAAATGCGAAAGCAGTCAAGCATTGAATGATTTTAGAAAATGTGCGAAGAAATGCCCTATGCTTTGACACTGTCTAAAATAAAACATGAAATATGTTTCCACAAATTATGGCAAAAATTCTGTAAATGCAAGATAGTGGGTACTGACACACTTAGGTTAACGGGAGCACCAAGAGGAAACATATCTCCACCCTCCCACACTCCGGCAGTGCTTGCACTCTCCCCAAACGAGAACATCCTCGGCTGCCGGGAGCTGGAATCGAACTGGAGATTCCAGTAGCGGAAGACTACTGACTAACCACTATGTCAACCTGGGCCCTGTTATGAACTGTATACTAAAAATCGCTTTATTTTTCGTGCAGTTCTTAAAAGTTTCAAGTCGACTTTCATTTAATTTATATAAATCTGCGCATATATAAAACATTTTATGCCTCTGTAGTAAACATCAAATTAACTACGAATATTAATTTACTATCGTATAAAATAACCTGTGATATGAAGATATTTGTGCGAAAACGCCGACAGGTCGTAGTCACCCTACTGTGAATAAGAGTAATATATATTTATTATACAATGAGTGAGATTGTTTAATGTTTCTAAACCATAAGACGAATTATCAAAACGTTATTACATGTTCAAATATTACTGTTGATAAACGTGGTGATATAACAAAAAGACCCCAGTATTTTTCTAATATTTCTTTCTTTCCGAACAACAGTTACGAAAATATTCCTACAGTTTGTAAATGCAACTAATAAATATGCGGTGACAAATATTCTTGGAGATTTTATTACTCGGCTTTGTTCACTAATTATAATGGTATGAAAATTTATTTGCTAATTCCATTAGCTATTTCGAAATTAAGTGATAATTACACGGAGACATATAAGTGTTTGTTTTCTTTCTCTGCCTGCTTATGTAATTAGCTAATAGCTGTAAAGCTTGTTGCCCGTAATTTTCGTCGCCAGAAAAATAAAATTACAAAGAAAGGGAAAATGCGCCATTTACGACGACATTGCCTCTTAATAATCCACCTTAAATATAAGACTTTAAAAAAAAATTACAATACATATATTTATATTAGTGATCTTCTTGCTCAAAGATTATTTTTCCAGTGTTACTGCCAGGTTTTCCTGAAAGAAGATTAACGAAAAATTTGGCGTTTCCGGAAACGCGCATACTAAAAGGCACTTTATTCTAAATGTGATATTTACTCATTTTCAAAATTTTGTTGGTGCGCATTGCATCCTGATACCAAAAATATCTCACAGTTTTCTTAGTTACGAAAGTATAGCAATGTGGTAAAATTTTGTAGTTGTGTAGTGTTTCAAGCTGGAATGTTAGCGAATGCCAGTCGCGTGCAATGTAATATGATGTTGCACCACTGCATTCATTAATGCGTTTTACAAAATTCAAATCGTCCTAATAAATGAAATTGATCACATTGAAAAAATTTGTAATATCTGATTACACGAAAAGGTACCAATATTACCATCTGTTACCAGCGGTTTCCAGTTTACTAGTTCTTGGCTACATTTATGGGGCTATCGGCATATTACTGAGTGCACACCTAGACGCAAAAGATGAATCATATTATGTTACTTTGTCGCATGAATTTGATTACCTGTGCTTGATTCTGATATAACTCATGTAAAATCTAGATAAAATTGGAAGTGTCATAGGCTACCTGTATTGATCTACGTAAAAGTACGGCCGACAAAATTATACACTAATATTTGTTAGATCCACGAATAAATTATTTTTACGGGAATTTTCATAAAAAATTAAAAGGTTTCGTGGAATATTATAGTATGTTAATATGAAAACTTTCGTTTTTAAAGACACGATTGTTTTTTCCCTTGATTTAATTCTTTTATCGCGATTGATTCGCTAGTTCTCAGAAAATTTCATTTTGTAAAATTGGTGCTACCAACACAGATAAATTCGAAACTACAGGAAAATATTAAGCTAAAAATAAGTAAATATCGTAACTTTCGGATTGAGGTGGTGAGAGAGTAGCGAGCTCGCATTCAACACGTCAATGTGGAGGGTACGGTCTGATGTTTCCTTTATGGTGCGCCACCCCATTGGCACCTAGCTGTTCGTGGAAACCTGAACGAGACGTTGCCACAACACTGGATTGGTCGAGGAGCAGCTGGTGACCAGGCTCTTCATCACTCTTCCCAAAGAAGCCCGGGTCTTACCCCGTGTGGTTTTTTTTTCTATATGGGTAAATAAAAAATCAAGTGTTTCGTCCTCTATTGCTGACTAACNATGAAAACTTTCGTTTTTAAAGACACGATTGTTTTTTCCCTTGATTTAATTCTTTTATCGCGATTGATTCGCTAGTCCTCAAAAAATTTAATTTTGTAAAATTGGTGCTACCAACACAGATAAATTGGAAACTACAGGAAAATATTAAGCTAAAAATAAGTAAATATCGTAACTTTCGGATTGAGGTGGTGAGAGAGTAGCGAGCTCGCATTCAACACGTCAATGTGGAGGGGACGGTCTGATGTTTCCTTTATGGTGCGCCACCCCATTGTCACCTAGCTGTTCGTGGAAACCTGAACGAGACGTTGCCACAACACTGGATTGGTCGAGGAGCAGCTGGTGACCAGGCTCTTCATCACTCTTCCCAAAGAAGCCCGGATCTTACCCCGTGTGGTTTTTTTTCTATATGGGTAAATAAAAAATCAAGTGTTTCGTCCTCTATTGCTGACTAACATTGACGACCTCAAAACGAGAATTACGGTCGCCCTCCAAGCCATAACACTGGACGTGACAAGAGTGTGGAACGAGTTTGATTATCGCGAAGATGTTGTTCGGGCCGCTCGTGGTGGTCACATTGAACATTTATGAATGCATGATAAACAAATGTCATGGTACCACAGTTCATTTGTTTGGTCAATCAAGGTTGTAGGTTGATTGGTTTTGATATTATAGACCTTCAAATTTGGGATATTCTTTTATACTCATACTGTATATGGATTCATTTCTCACACGCATGATAAATAGTACGTTTCTGACAATTTTGAGTGTATGTAGTACATTTAAACGAGATGTAGATGTAGCACTGTGTGTTACAGTTCTCCGATGAAAGACACTCTACTTTAACCTCAAAGGGTTCCCCTTGCCTGCAGCTGTTTTGCGGGCGTCCCAGTGTTCCTCATCACTCGCCTCATCGCCTCTACGTGCAATGCGCCTAACTGGCGTGCAATCTGTCCATCGGCGACTCGTCTCTACGTGACTTCAAGCAGTCACGCTATGTATAGATCAAAGTTAAGCACGCATCTAAAGTAATTTCTAAAGTCAATGTATAAAAAAATTAGTTAAAACTGATTCTGAAATAACAGTTTTGGCAATTTTCAAGCTAAAAACATTATCCTCGGATTTGAAATGAGAGCTTGAAACTTGTATTTTGGCACGAAATGGTTGTTAAATGCTTTTCATGTTTAGACACCACTACAAAATACGCAACCATTTATGAATCACGTAGTTTCATTGTACCTCAGCATTTCACATCGTGCGCCAGCGTGGTAAGTGTGTGTGTGGGTTGAAAAGTGTGAAGTCTCGGAGGCGGAGTTTTGTTTGCATAGGTTGATGGGAAATGTGGTCGATAACCCCGGAGTCCGTCTTGCCCACATCGCGCTCCGTGTAGCGGAGGAGGACGTTGTGCTATGAGAACGTGTGTGCGTGGCAGCCCAGCGGGATCACAGACGTAGCAGTGCACGGGACAACCTGTCTGCCGGAGCGGCTTCGTCCCGCCTCCAAACTGCCGCTTGCAGAGCCCGAAACTTGGCACGCCCTCATAAGCCTCTCTCACACTCTCGATTTGTTACGTCAAACTGCTTCCAATCAGTTTGGTCAATTTAAGTTGAACATTTGTGAGGTCATCGAAACGTCATATACGCCGCCATATTTGTCTGGAAAAGTTGGACCGCTTCAGTTGTCATACATTTGAAGAATGGACCGGTTCTAAAACTTATTTGGTGTTTGACGGGCTGAGTTAATCTGAATCGTTTACTACGAACATTGACATCACAAAACTTTAAAATAACGAACAATTGCTAGAAACGAAATAGGTTATGAAGATATTTAAAATATGTAGAATTTGTCTGAGCATGAAAGCTATCTTAAGTGAATATTGCACATAATATTAAGAACTCAGAGGAATTAAATTTAATTGTGCAGGAAACATCTCTGATAAATAAATCTTTGAGTTTAGTAAAGAAATGAAAATACATCACTAAACTATTAAACGTGCCTCCAATATGCACACTTCAGAACAGTGCTTCCAAGACACCATATCCACCAGAGTCTTACGCGTAGCGACAATGGGGCACTTTTTGCGCCTGCCAGTGTCGCCCTTATTGCTCCCGCGCTTCTCGACCTCAAACGAGGAAAACAGGTGTAGGTATGCGGACATATTAAGGTTTATGCTACTCTGTTTGGGAAGCTCAATGCAAGTAGTGGACCGCGGGGGTTTAGTGGTTAGACTACTCGTCTCCCACCTAGTAGAACCGGGCTCAATTCCCGGCGGGGAAGATGCCTCTGGCCAGTGAGTTTTCCTCGGCAATCTCCCGTTTTCCTCGCCCCTTCATTCCAGCACTGTTCCATAATCACGTCAGTTCACCCTCATCGGCTCTCAAGATCTCAATTATAAGAACCGCCCAAATCTCTTCACTCACTCAATGCAAGTAGTTCGGCAACTACAAAATTTTAAAGTCACGTAACACTGACGTCGCACGCGTACTGGATCTTCGTCCGATTTGTATTTTGTAAAAATAATGCTACATAAGAAAAGACTTCGGAATTCACACTAGAGTGGAAATACAACTAAATACGTCGACATGATTTTCGTCATTCAGTAACAAAAATGCATTTAGTAAAAGGTTTTACTTGCGCAATTGCTTTATTTAAATGTGACAACTTAATCAAATTTTTTGTAGATGAAAGCATTTTGCACTTGTCTCATAAATTCATAACTGTTTTCCCTTTAAAGCAAGCATGTTCGTTAACGGACAATGACAAAGACATTTGTATTTTTACTGTTTACTCTTGGAAACACCGTTGGAGGGCGTAAATAAAAGCAATGAAATAAAGTTATTACATAATATTTTGGCTGAGGCTCGTATGTTCATAAAAATTCGGGTCTAACACGAACTTTTACATACAATAAATATAATGTCTACAGTTACAACCACCTTAAATACCTTTATGGAACACCAGCACACCTTGCCAATGATACTTTCAATATGCCAAACCCTCCTATAAGGAACTTCGTTCGTTCCCAAACTGAGTACTTGTCGAGTCGCCCTATTTCCTCCGGTCACAATGGGGACGCGGTGGTGTATTAATTATAATACTCGCCTCTCACCTACGCGTACCTGGTTGAATTCCCGACTGGGCCGCTCCCAGATTTTTGCACATGGGAATCGTGCCGCGATTATGAAACTGGTCGGCGGTTTCCTAAGGGATCTACCGTTTCTCACAGCGCTGCATTCCGGCAATGTTCCATATCACGTCATATCGCCCTTATCGACTCTTAAGACCTCGATCTTCAGAGCCACCCAAATCTCTCCACTCAAATCCACCCATGTCACAGTCGCGTTGGCAACACCAAAAATAACACGGGAGTTTATTCATGCTTAAAGTTATTAAGTTAGGAACAACCGAGATACATTTGCTCAACTTCCTGAGATTCGTTTATATTCGTGTCATTTCGTGCAAATATTGTTTCCGGGTTAGTCAATACCAAATTTCTTAGCATTCCGTAGTATTTATTTACAAATGTTTTATGGTGGCAATTAAAACGTAATATTTTTGCAATATATTGTCAAGAATAAGAGCTCAATTTAGTATATGGAAGTGTAACTCTCTACTTAATTGTTCTGAGGCATAATTTATAAAAATACGAAATAAATAAATAATACCACAGTTTCGCTGCAACCACGCGAACGTGCGCTCCTCCAGGGTATTTCTCTTTCGAGGGAGAAAGGAGGCTGATTTTGGGAACGAATATCGACTTTAGTACTTTAATCACCAATTTTTTGTTTACATTTCATAAGAAAGTCGATCTGAATTAAAGTGTTAGTATTGACATACGCAGTCTTTTGCTTGCAAATGCCTGCCACTATAATGACGACATAAAATTAAAAGTTTTTAACTATTATCTAAGGGTAGGTGTTTTGCAACACGCTTTCCCTCCTCCTGCACCTAAATATTAATTATGATATTTAATATTTTACTGCTTAAAAAAACTAATTTATAAGATATGTTTCGAGTGTTGGCTGGAAATAATATCGCGAAGAATAAAAAAAGAATTTTATAACTGCGTAAAAATAAAGAAAATAAAAATTAATAAAACTAATAGATGTGGGCTAAAGTTATTCTTGAAAAATGTGCGGTACAATAGATCTTTCAAATATTGCCACTCTCTGAAAAACACATAAGAGGAGACTACTCAGCGATATCAGAAAACAAGAATTAAAAAAAGTCATAATATACTAAAGAGCCAAAAAAACTGGTACAACTGCTTATATCGAGTAAGAGCCCCGGAAGCACACAGAAGTGCCGCAAGACGTCGTGGCATGGACTCGACTAATTTCTGAAGGTATGCAGGAAGCAATTCACACCATCAATCGTGGAGGGCAGTCTACAAATCCATAGTAGTGCAAGGCGGTGGAGTTCTCTTCTGAACAGCACGTTGCAAGGCATCCCAGATTACCTCAATAATGTTCATGTCTGGTGATTTAGGTGGCCAATGGAAGTGTCTAAAGTCAGAAGAGTGTTCCTGGAGCCACTCTGTAGCATCTCTCGACGTGTGGGGTGTCGCATTGTCCTGCTGGAATTGTCCACGTCCGTCGGAATGCAGAGTGGACATGAATGGGTGCAGGTGATCGGACAGGATGCGTACGTATCTGTCACCGGTCAGAGTCGTATCTAGACGTATCAGGGGTCCCATTTCACGCCAACTGCACACGCCCCATATCATGACAGAGCCTCTACCGACTTGAACAGTCCCCTGTTGACATGTAGGGTCCATGGATTGATGACGATGCCTTCATACCCGTACAAGTCCACCCGACCGATACAATTGTAAACTAAACTCGTCAGACCAAGCAACGTGTTTTCAGTAAAAAAAAGACCAATGGTGGTGTTGGCGAGCCTTGTGAGGCGTAAAGCTTTGTGTCGTGCTGTAAACAACGGTTCACGAGTGGGCCTTCGGCTCCGAAAGCCCATATCAATGATGGTCCGTTGAAAAGTTCGCACGCTGGCACTTGTTCATGCCCCAGCATTGAAATCTGCGCCAATTTGAGCGCAGGTTATCAAGATTTAAGTGAGTTTGAACGTGGTGTTATAGTCGGCGCACGAGAGATGGGACATAGCATCCCCGAGGTAGCGATAAAATTTGGATTTTCGCGTACGACCATTTCACGAGTGTACCGTGAATAACGGGAATCAGGTAAAACATCAAATCATCAACATCGCTGCGGCCTGAAAAAAGATCGTGAAAGAACGGGACAAACGATGACCGACAATAATCGTTAAATGTGACAGACGTGCAACCCTTCCTGAAATTGGCGCAGATTTCAATGTTCGGTTATCAACAAGTACCAGCGTGCGAACTATTCGAAGCATCATCATTGATATGGGCTTTCGGAACCGAAGGCCCACTCGTGAACCGTTGTTTACAGCACGACACAAAGCTTTACGCCTCACAAGGCCCGCCAACACCGCCATTGGTCTTTTGTTTACTGAAAACACGTTGCCTGGTCTGACGAGTTTCGTTTCCAATTGTATAGGGTGGGTGGACGTGTACGGGTATGGAGGCATCGTCATCAATCCATGGACCCTACAAGTCAACAGGGGACTGTTCAAGTTGGTAGAGGCTCTGTCATGATATGGGGCGTGTGCATTTGGCGTGAAATGGGACCCCTGATACGTCTAGATACGACTCTGACCGGTGACAGATACGTACGCATCCTGTCCGATCACCTGCACCCATTCATGTCCACTCTGCATTCCGACGGACGTGGACAATTCCAGCAGGACAATGCAACACCCCACACGTCGAGAGTTGACTCCGAGTGGCTCCAGGAACACTCTTCTGACTTTAGACACTTCAATTGGCCACCTAAATCACCAGACATGAACATTATTGCGCATATCTGGGATGCCTTGTAACGTGCTGTTCAAAAGAGATCTCCACCGTCTCGCACTCCTATGGATTTTTGGACTGACCTGCAGGATTGATGGTGTGAATTGCCTCCTGCATACCTTCAGACATTATCCGAGTCCACGCCANAATTGCCTCCTGCATACCTTCAGACATTATCCGAGTCCACGCCACGTCGTCTTGCGTCACTTCTGCGTGCTTGCAGGCGCCCTACACGATATTAGGCTGGTGTACCAGTTTTTTGTCTCGTCAGTGTATAATCCTTATATTCAATAAACGCCATCTTATACTGTTGTGCTCTACCTAATCATGACTTATTAATTAGCTACGAATTCAGGCATGGATAGACTTAAAAGGTTATTTATGGCACTACGCGTCTCTGTAAAATACTAATCAAGTCAAATTGAAAAAAATAAAATAAAATTATATATGTGTGCACGATAAGCTGTTAGCTTAGACATTATGGGAATACTTGACAGGGATATAAATATATGGCGGAGGTAGTGTCAGCACACACTTCGATAACTACATTTTGTATATATGTCCCAGCCTGATGACGTCACTAACAGTGTTAAGAAATGATAACCTATATAATAGTACAGAAACACTTCTATAGAAATATTTTACCACAGGCAACCTCCACTATGTTTCACACATTAGAATATCCGTGCTGGATACGACAGGAATTAGGCATGGAACGCCCTGATGTGATCGAGGCATACCTCTTACTCTTGAGTCAATGTCTTCTGGTTAAATGCCGGGAAACCTGCCTAATAGACACAGACTAATTTTTTTTCCCAGCTCAGGTGATACATTTTGTCGTAGGGAGTGTCACAGTGCTAGTGGCAAAAGTGCCGTCAGTAGCGTCATTACTGCGACATGGCCAAACCGTTAACGATTTAACTACGGAAATATAACCGACTAAACGACGATCGGGAATCATGCAGTTTGGGGCCTACTGCAAGTACGTGCACATGCAATTTCTTTTAGCGTTTCTTTTTAAATATTTGAAGAGTTACGACTTCCATATACGTCTTATTTAATACTCATAGTATTCTGCTACAAAATAAAATTATAGGATATCTTGAAGACATGTGTAACACAGGCGTACATCTTGGAAACACCTTCGTTACATGTTGCATCTGCTAACGGCATGCTCTAACAACAAGTACTTCCAATTGTGCACCACGCCAAATGCGAAATTTCTTAGTGAAAACCGAGAACAAATAAGCATTGTTATTTCAATTTACAGTTCGCCGGTGTTTAAAACCTACGAATGTTTTGTGATGTACTGAATGACACTAGGTTAAATAAAAACATGCCCTTTTTTAGTTGAAACATATTAATTGTAACGTCATGGTAAAATATTATTTATTGGAGAATGTTTACGTTCGTTGAAATATTGGAAGGAAAGTAGATTTTCATAATCTAATTTTATCAAAAAGTGCTCAAGTCTATTATGAATTCCTAAAGGATCAGTTTATATATTTATGATAAGTATACTTTTAATGACTTTTATTTACCTTTAAATTATATTTGATTATAGTATTTATTGTACCTTTTCACTGTTCCACAAAAACTGAACGATGTCGAGCTTTGCATACAACAATGTTCATGAGGTTTATTATTCCATACACATTTATACTGCAAGAAATATTAACGACGTAATTACGTAAAGTTACCAGACGATTGCCCAAGTCCATCATATTTCCCCTTCAAGTGAAGCAGCGACCCCGACGTGCATTATGTAACTGCCCGCGCACGACAATGCTGTGTGACTCTAGCTAGCCTCGACTACATAACAGCCGACGTCAACTAAAACGGACTCACCAAAGCATGAGCGCTACTAACATATGACTCAGAATTTGAACACTTATATACGTTCAAACAGTGTTTTATCAGAGATCACTCTAATCGTTGTGTGCCGTTCTTTTTAAATTTCCGGCACGGAGAGAAAATTTTGTTACAGCCCACAAAACATTTGTTTGTAAAGACAAAAAATATATTTATCTGCCCCAAGAAAATATTTAGTTGAGTAAACAAAGTTTGAGAAGCAACAAACATAATTGTTTTCATCTAAGAAAACACGTGCTTTAATTAACGGAACCTCTACGTTTGACCAAAAGAAATTACACTGTCAACCAAATATTTAGTTGAATCAAATGTATATATTTGTTTGGCCATTCATTTAATCGCCATCGTTCAAAAGTACAGCTCGAAAGTTGGTTTATGGCTTTTTGTGTCAACTAGGATAGTAACAATATTTNATATATTTATCTGCCCCAAGAAAATATTTAGTTGAGTAAACAAAGTTTGAGAAGCAACAAACATAATTGTTTTCATCTAAGAAAACACACGCTTTAATTAACGGAACCTCTGCGTTTGACCAAAAGAAATTACACTGTCCACCAAATATTTAGTTGAATCAAATGTATATATTTGTTTGGCCATTCATTTCATCGCCATCGTTCAAAAGTACAGCTCGAAAGTTGGTTTATGGCTTTTTGTGTCAACTAGGATAGTAACAAAATTTGTAAGTGCAATTATTGGTGCTTAATATTTGTATAAACATACAAATAAAACCAGTTGAATAAAAAACTAAAAAGTGAAGGTACAAAAAATTTAATTTTAATTTCTGAAAATGTATGCAATACTCTAAATGTATGCATTAAATATATATTTATAATCATAATTTTTTACTTAAGCTGAGATTGCTTGAACTTAGCCTTCTGGCGCAAACGATCTAGGTACAATTTTCGTTTGGGTTACNTATAATCATAAATTTTTACTTAAGCTGAGATTGCTTGAACTTAGCCTTCTGGCGCAAACGATCTAGGTACAATTTTCGTTTGGGTTACAATTTTTTTTATATTAACCGAAACTGTTTAATGTACGTAGAGCCGAACAAATATTTAGTTCCACAAAACCAAATCTTAGTTAGGGGCAACCAAACCAGAACAACTAAATAATTTGGTTTCAAGAACAAAATACTTCATCGCCCCCATACAAACAATTGATCTGGTTGCGCCAAACAAACTTTGTGCTATTCAACAAGACAAACATATATCTCAGTGTGTCGGAAAAAGTGTAACGTAAACTACAGTGCTGTAAAATATGTATTGTCCGTCAATACGCTGTTGTCGGTCGTGTCAGCCAACACAAAGAGCCTTTATGTTGTGACAATTTTGTATCAGCTTGTAGTCTGTGATCTGTAGTAGAAAGAGGCAGTCAAATTTCTCGAAAAGAGTTCAGCGATTGTTGGATTTTAATACAATACGGGCATATCAGCATTTTTGCTCTGCTTATTGGCCGAGTGTATTTGTGAGAGATCATTTTATTAATTCACTGGCCTATCAGAATTTAGTACCTCCGATATTGAACGCCTGTGATTCGCGGGCAGACACGAAAGTTGATCTGTGCCAAAGTATTATGCGATACAACTGGTCGTGAAATCTTTTCGTGGAAATTATGTCTACCTAGTAATTTATGAAACTTACTGATGAGTTTGCGGTCTATTTCCGCAACTGAATACGTGGTTGGCTTTTGAGAGGCATTGGTTTCGATTCCCGTTGCACTGTGGGTGCTTAGTAGCATGTGGTTTTTCGTCGAGAACATTAAATTTTCCGAGCAAAGTAATGTATAGCAGTCCTCACATACGCAGCACAGGGTAATCTTTTTCTTATCTTATTGACTTTTTACGTCTGCCCTCAGGGAATCTACCATAAGAATGACCATACATATTAACTTATATTCGTCTGCCCTCAGGGGAACTACCATAAGAATGCCCATATATAAACTTTTACTCGTCTGCCTTCAGGGGAACTACCATATGCATGCCCATATATTAAATAATATTGGTCCGTTCTCACGGGAAGAACCATAAGAATGCACATATATTAAATTACACTCGTCTGCCATCAGGGGAACTACCATATTAATGCACATATATTAAATAATATTTGTCCGTTCTCACGGGAAGAACCATAAGAATGCACATATATTAAATTTAATTCGTCTGCCCTCAGCGGAACAACCATAAGCATGCCCATATATTAACTTACATTCGTCTGCCCTCAGAGGACTACCATAAGAATGCTTATATATTAACTTATATTCGTCTGCCCTCTGGGGAACAGTCATAAAAATGCCCATATGTTAACTTATACTCGTCTGCGCTCAGGGGAACTACCGTAATAATGCCCATACATTAACTTATATTCGTCTGCCCTCAGTGGAACTACCATAAGAATGGCTATATATTAAAGTATACTCTTCTGACTTCAGGGAAACTACCATAAGAATGCCCATATATACTCGTTAGTCCTCAAACGAAACTACCATGAGAATGCACATATATTAAATTATACTCGTCTGCCCTCACGGCAACAACCTGAATA
The DNA here is from genome assembly GCA_002778355.1 of Clitarchus hookeri. NCBI lineage: Eukaryota > Metazoa > Arthropoda > Insecta > Phasmatodea > Phasmatidae > Clitarchus > Clitarchus hookeri. The sequence continues at coordinate 145,855 of NQII01003853.1, read as the reverse complement.
ATGCCCATATATTAAATTATATTCGTCAGCACTCAGGGGAACTACCACAAGAATTCTCATATATTAACTTATACTCGTCTGCCCTCAAACGGAACTACCATAAGAATGCCCATATATTAAATTATACTAGTTTGTCCCCAGGGGAACTACCATAAGAATGCCCATATATAAACTTATATTCGTCTGCCCTCAGGGGAACTACCATAGGAATGCCCATATATTTACTTGTATCTGAATTAATCACCATTCCAGGCAAATACTGCTGCAATTATTTAGTTTCTAATTGCTTAATTCCAACAAGAATACCTTTTTGGCTTTAATCGGTCTAGTCATGTTGTCCTGTATATTAATGATGTATGCAAATTAAATATTACAATTGACATATTTGTGAGAAAGGGTACAAGAAGCTTTAGTGTTTTGTTTAATTTAAATCAATATAAGAAATGTCTGAAAGAAGTGCTTTCCTCCGATATTCCCGCTTGCAAGGCATATTTCCCGGGTTAGTTATCACAAAATGCAAGAAGTCATATTAAACCAGATAAGAAAACGATTCTTACAACGCATTTAAATTTGTTTTTGTATATTAATTTACTGCAAAATAACACCACCTTGGTTAAGGTAAAGTAACATTTATTCGCCACCTTTCGTAGTGAGGCAAATTTGACCCACTCAAACCATGTTTTAGTACCGAGAGTAAATACATCGGATACTCCCCTCTTCACATAGTCTTGAAGGTCAGATGGTGTTAACGATGATTGTTATTGTTCGGCTACTGAGCAGTCTGGTTTCTACGATCATGTCCCGTGAAAATAGTTACATCAGTACTTAAGGGAAATTGCATTACTATTTCTTTCAACTTTGAAAAATTTTAATTAAGGTAATATAATAAATAAGATTTTAAGTTTGTTCTGCTTCCTAGAAGGCCTGTGGTTTATTTTACAGTTTTTCTTACGTTACACTTTATTGGTTCACACATGTAAAGAAGGAATTAATACATTTTTTACTTGAGTTAAAAATATATTAATAACATTTTAAAAATTATTAAAAATTTTAGTGTCGTCACTTCAACGGTAGACATCACCATACTCAACCCATCTTAAGTCTTAAATACGCGTTACCTCGACACCGTGTTGTTTTTCACATTAAATGTGAGGTGGAGCAATGTCTTGACTGCTACGATTGCATGTTATGTTTTTAAAGACTGCGTTATAGGCCATGTACTGGTCTTAAGGCAGAATTCATTTTAGCGTGACACCTCAAACACTACGGTCACCCACGTCTTAGCCTGTGTTTTTAATAAGGGTTATGTGATCGTATTTTAGATAATGTTTGTTAGCCTGGCAGTGTAAGTGTTTCTTTTTTTTTATTTTCAAACCGGGCGAAGTGGGTTCATGTTTCGCTAGGGCACGAAATGTTAAAAGCTTCCCCAAGAAGCCTGTTACATTTTTATAATACCACAAGAGTAACGGATAATGGTGCTTACATACAGGCTTTTCTGACCCACTTCAAGAAACAAATAAGTAAGTTGATATACATAAATAAATTTCAGTTTTTTAAAGCCCTAGTAGCGGCACAGTATTTGTTATGATTCCCTGCCAACTATAATATTTATTTTGCAAGATNCAGTTTTTTAAAGCCCTAGTAGCGGCACAGTATTTGTTATGATTCCCTGCCAACTATAATATTTATTTTGCAAGATTCAGCGGTTAAGAGCGTAACTAGTTTTGTTACAATATTTAAAATCTTTTTTAAAATGTTTTTAAAAATTATTTTCTGTTTTACGAAGCCATTATAAGTTTGTGGTTATCTCTATCACTTCGGCTCCATCAACCGATTGAAATACGATAGGAATCAAACACACGGTAAGCTGAGTACCAACTCGTGGCAACAGGCTTCACACAAATGTATGGCGCTCCTCAGAGGATCCACTTGCTTATTGCTATCCAGTGATCCCTACAGCAAACGTCACCATCCACGAAAATACTTCAGCAAGAAGATAGACTCCCTCCCACAATCATTCATCCTTCAAATGCTAGTGGAAATGTTTTTGGGAAGTTTTATTGATGGAAATTACTTTTATTTATAAATATTTATTTCTTCTCATTCAATAACGTTTTAGAAATGTGTAAACTCAGTATATTATTCATACCTATGTGTTCGTTGAGAATACCAAATCAATAATATTTAACATTTATTGCAATTATATTTTAACTAGCGCACTCAAAACGTTTTATTATACTAATTTTTTTGTGATATCTTTAACGCTTTCAACTTATATCGGTGCGCTAAATGCATGCGGCAGTCGTATATAACATAACCCAAATTACACTTTAAAAATTAATATATCCGTGACCAATGATTTGAATTCGTAAGGCGTTAATTGTTAAAGATATTTAAGATTCCATTATAGCATTTATTACTTAAAAAATAACTTATAGACCCGAGGTGAATTTATATATTTTTTAACATTTTCATGGGGGATTTCTTAAACCCTTAATATAGAGAACTTTTATCACTTGGGAAGAGCTTGTATGTCTATGTCGCCCCAGTTATAGATAATATACGTTAAAGTATACGCTGTCTTCTACGTACCACAACTTTCAGTTACCAAACTATATGTTCAATGATTGCATTCTTTAATTAATCATGTAAGAGATAGCAGCAGAGCACGATGTCTTCTTGAATGCCAGAATGTGTTATTGTCTCACAGGCACGTGTAGTCCGTAATCCGTGCACAAGTTAGTTCAGTGGTCCGTGCAATAAACTTTTTACAGTTAATAGTGAAATGACTTGACTCGCGAAGTCGCATCTACTAAATTCAAGGGAAGCGAGTTTCCTAATTCGTGATGTTATGATATTTTGCAGAGGTGTTACTCATGCGGTCTTGTAGAAGGTTGGAACTAAATCTATGTGATTGCGTCTGCTACCAATAACTTGTATATACTAAAATATATTTCCTTAAAAATGGGCGTTATTTAAAATTAGCACATTTTCTTACCCGTTTTCGCTGTTGAAGTTTAAGGGGTAACATTAAGCAAGAATTATAATTTGTGAGAAAGNGGGGTAGCGCGCAACCTGCTCCCTGCTCCCTTGCCAGGCGCCAGGTGGCGCAGAACCCCCATTTTTATACTACTATGGGCGTTATTTAAAATTCGCACATTTTCTTACCCGTTTTCGCTGTTGAAGTTTAAGGGGTAACATTAAGCAAGAATTATAATTTGTGAGAAAGTGGATATAATGGCAGGAAACGGAAAATACAATTTATTCGTACGGATGTATTCTCTGTCTCATATAAGTTGGCCAGATTATGACAGTCAGTGAGTAACAACTTCCGTATATGAAACAAGCAAAGTGCCATTTACAAAATTCTGTATCAGCTGATGCACGATCGAACAAAAGTTAATATTACGTTGGCTATTCTGCGTGCACTGCCGACGCACATTACAAAAGCAGAAAATACGCGATAAGAAAAAGTCCCTAGATTAGTTAATACATTTTATTTTACGTGGTCATAAAACGGCGGTTTTTGGTGTTAGAAACTAAACTTCATGCTAAAATAGAAATGTATAGGTGTTCAAATGAAAGGCATATTAAAACGATCAGTACCCAAATGAAACGCAATTTCAAAACCTTTTTTCACGTCTGTCACCTCTCTCCAACCCCACTTCCCTTACGTGCTTCATATTAATTCCAAAAGCATACAAAAATGTTGCATAGTATTGTTTAATAATTTTTTCTAATATTTTGACGAAATATATTTCAAATTCGTGTCATTCCATGCCAGTAATAAAATAATAGTCAACTTTAAAAAACGCAATATATTGAGCAAAGCAAGCAGCTCAGGCCTCGCTCTGATATGTTGTGCCGCCATCTATCGGAACTTTTTCGAAGCATTACCAGCCAGAAAAGAACAGCGTTCCTGTGCAATATATAATAAATAAATTTACCAATAGATACCAATAGTTTTATTTTTCGCGAGCTCTGCATAATTTTTAAAGTAACATCTATTTCGTGTATAGCAGATTTTGAGTACTAGTAATTTCTATTTGGCAGGTAATCGTTCGTCTACGTAAACTATACACCACATTATTCTCCAAAATCCCATTTACTTGTTTCCGAAGAAAGTGGGACACGCGTGAATAGATTTTAAGCAATTGTAACATTATTCCATGTAACATATTTCCAACTTGAATGTGTTAGCTATAACTTCCAAAGTGTGATAGTAGCTACAACTACCGTCTCGCAAATGTAATCCCAAATTCACTGTCCCGGACAAATTAAAAAAGAGTAAGCAAATATTACATTTTTTGCAAGGTTTTATATTTTTACTTTTATAACCTACTAATTATTTTAGACAGATATCAGTCTAAAATATCTTAAAATTTGTTAAGCATTACAGTACAATGGCAAGTGGATTAACTGACAGCGTGTTGATAAAAAATACAGCCTCCACTTGACGCACCATCTGATGGCGGAAGGATACGTAGTTAGATGTACACAGTGGCGCTACTTTCGTAGACCTTTCAGAATCTGGCCAACGTGTATGAGACAGAGTATTTTAATGAAATGTCTATGAAAGCTCTAACTAAAGTATTACTTTAAATGTCACTACGAATTATTTTGGTATGTACGAAGAGAAACCTTGACTTTTTTGTAGTTAAGCTATTACGCTGGCTCTGTGCTATTAATGTGTTGTTCCAGATAAGAGCGACATTACTATTCATGGAAACTATAATGCTTCTGGGATCATAAAGTATAATTTTATCCTTTCAGAGAGAGTTGAGAATATTTCATAATTTTCTAGATCTTTTACATTCACGAAGACTGTAGGTAGAGCCCAAATAAATACTTACATTTCATCTATGGGCATGCGAATGATGTTATTAATTAGTAAATATAAACTGACGCGTTTCATAAAACATGTTAATTTTAACCGAACTGATTTAAAATTCTTGAAAAAATATAAATTTTCTCGACAGGTACCTAGGTCTACTTTTATTATAAAAATGATTTATCTTAATGGANACATGTTAATTTTTAACCGAACTGATTTAAGATTCTTGAAAAAATATAAATTTTCTCGACAGGTACCTAGGTCTACTTTTATTATAAAAATGATTTATCTTAATGGAGTGAACTTACGAACCATTATTTCTCAGAACAATGTCCTTAAAGTTAAAATTTTAGTACAATTTTTTTTTAGAAATAAAATCTACTGAAACGTTTTTAAGAAAGCTAATTAAAATTTGTTTATGTAGTCAAAATAATATAGCACAAAAAGTAGCGAAGAATGAGGTACTANTTAAGAAAGCTAATTAAAATTTGTTTATGTAGTCAAAATAATATAGCACAAAAAGTAGCGAAGAATGAGGTACTATATCACGTTCACGCAGTAACTAATTTTAGTATTGGGTGTATTTTACTACATAACGATTAATTTAAAGGTAAGTTAAATACTGTTTTTTCCGTCATCGTGTTTTAACAAAAACTGAAAATTCTTAACAAAATACATTGAAAACTATTTGTCAACGAGTGCCCGATGTGAGAGGAGTGGTGAACACAAACAAAACCCTACACAATGTACTTGTATGCGTACGTAGTTTGAAGCCCGGTAACAAGAGAAATGTTCTATAGGGACAATATACTGAACAGCAAAACCTAAAAAATTAAGTGCGTGATCTGCCGTTTCATTCGAACAAAATATTCTTTATAATATGATGACGATATTTAGGGGCAACATTTACTCGAACTAAATTTAAAATAAACATTTTCTATGCATGAGTAAGTTCAGTCACAATTTGACATATTCTGTCCATAAACTAAATCTTTCTATAACCAGAATGCATCAAAAATATTTGTTGGTGATTTGCACAACCTTAAATATTTCAATTATCCATACCTAGTTGTGTGATTTTAAAATACGATAGGTTTACAGAAAGCAATTTCAAGTAACTAAGTGGTCAATTGGTACAAAAAAAGTACTATTTATCCAAATTTCAACACATTTTATGAACTCTATCAAATGCTAAAATTCAAACCGTTTGTGCTACGTATACANTTATCCAAATTTCAACACATTTTATGAACTCTATCAAATGCTAAAATTCAAACCGTTTGTGCTACGTATACATTTGTTAATGCATGCTCTAATCACAAAATTTTAAATTATTAAATTGATTTTAATAACACTTTTGTATCAACGAAATATAATATATTGACTCATAACAAAAGTATGCCAGAAAACCAANTTTCTCAGAACAATGTCCTTAAAGTTAAAATTTTAGTACAATTTTTTTTTAGAAATAAAATCTACTGAAACGTTTTCAAGAAAGCTAATTAAAATTTGTTTATGTAGTCAAAATAATATAGCACAAAAAGTAGCGAAGAATGAGGTACTATATCACGTTCACGCAGTAACTAATTTTAGTATTGGGTGTATTTTACTACATATCGATTAATTTAAAGGTAAGTTAAATACTGTTTTTTCCGTCATCGTGTTTTAACAAAAACTGAAAATTCTTAACAAAATACATTGAAAACTATTTGTCAACGAGTGCCCGATGTGAGAGGAGTGGTGAACACAAACAAAACCCTACACAATGTACTTGTATGCGTACGTAGTTTGAAGCCCGGTAACAAGAGAAATGTTCTATAGGGACAATATACTGAACAGCAAAACCTAAAAAATTAAGTGCGTGATCTGCCGTTTCATTCGAACAAAATATTCTTTATAATATGATGACGATATTTAGGGGCAACATTTACTCAAACTAAATTTAAAATAAACAATTTCTATGCATGAGTAAGTTCAGTCACAATTTGACATATTCTGTCCATAAACTAAATCTTTCTATAACCAGAATGCATCTAAAATATTTGTTGGTGACTTGCACAACCTTAAATATTTCAATTATCCATACCTAGTTGTGTGATTTTAAAATACGATAGGTTTACAGAAAGCAATTTCAAGTAACTTAGTGGTCAATTGGTACAAAAAAAGTAATATTTATCCAAATTTCAACACATTTTATGAACTCTATCAAATGCTAAAATTCAAACCGTTTGTGCTACGTATACATTTGATAATGCATGCTCTAATCACAAAATTTTAAATTATTATATTGATTTTAATAACACTTTTGTATCAACGAAATATAATATATTGACTCATAACAAAAGTATGCCAGAAAACCAAACGTCAGACAGTATGGGCTGTATGGCTGAAATGGTAATAGCTCGAATGGTGCAATGTACGAAGGCATGTTTGAATGGGTTTTATATTGTTCAGCTTAAGTTTGAAAAATAACAGGGTTTTATAAACAAATGTAAAAATAACAGGGTTTTATAAACAAATGTAAAAGGAATTAAGTGTGCAGGGTGTGGCTAAAACAGGTTTGCAAAACATTCCAAGCAGAGGACTAATGAGTGGTAGACGAAGTTTTAGTCGCAACTCAGATGCTTTCAAACTGCAAACATTTTCCAGGCTGAATTACTGTTCTCATGCTTCTGACAAAAGCATCAAGGACACTGCCGATGTTGTTTAAGTGGTCGTATCTCTCGAGCTATTTCGCATTTGAAAATCAAGAGTGAAGGAGCGATAAGAGCGAAACTGACCAGCGCATTAATTGCTCCATCGCCACTACGCGCAAGACTCAGACATGGCGTGTAGTGTTTTCGTTGATACGTAAAGCTAAGGAACTATAAGCGATGAATATATAATGTTATCCATGAAATCTGTAGCATAGTTCACTACAGGCTTCAAACGTAGTTCGTTGGTGTCCGGGTAGTTGTTTTAAGATACAGCAGACTGAAATGCAGTTTTTGACGATGTTGAACGGCACGAGTGAAGGTATTTGGGCGGCTCTTAACATCAAGGTCTTGAGAGCCGATGTGGGTGAAACGAGGTGAGTAGAGCTATGGAGCATCGCCGGAATGAAGAGGCGGGGGTAACAGGAGATCTCCGGAAAAACCCGCTAACAAGCGGCATCGTCCGGCACGATTCCCACATGCAAAAATACGGGAGCGACCCCACCGGGAATCCAACCCGGTTCGCTTAGGTGGGAGGCAAGTCGTCTAACCACTACACAACTGCGGCCTCTTGAATGGCATGACAATTATATATATATATATATGGCACACGTGGTATTTTGAATATGCCGTTCCGTCCTCACCTGAGATATGTTTTCTTTCCGCAAGTGAACATTTTGTCAACACGTTTCATATTATCGTGGGAAAAAGCTAGGCGTATTTCAATTGATCTGCATCGCAGTTGAAGAGCCGGGTAGGCAAGCGTCTTAAACTTGGCTGCCCACTGCATAACTGTCCTACATGAAGTCATTTGACAATATCAGAAGCAACACATGCTAAGGCCCCCCATGTTCTCTCTCGTTAGATAGGCGTAAGCCACCGTGGTGCTCGGACATTGCGCCTGTCTTTCTCTCTCTCTATCTCTCTCTTCCATCTTCACGTCCTACACACATCTTCCAGCATACAGACATGCTTGGAACCACCTCAAATAATGCCAGTTTCAACATGTGAGTTCATCATAATTTTAAGAGTTGTAGGCTCGTCACAATAAAATTGAATTATTTTGCATTATTGTTACTATCATTTCGTTAATTTTTATTAAGTTTCGCTATCTTCGACATTTTTTTTCAAAAACTAGTAGCATTCCAGTGGTGCATCTTGTGTAAATGCATGCACCAGAGCAGGCTGCTGCATTTCAATACACATTCTAGTTAATGAAAGAAATTGCTTGTCACTAACAGAATTCTTAAATTGTATTTCTAAAACTTTCCAACCTGTTTCCCAGTGCCTCTTTAAATATAAGGTTATTTGTCTACATACGATTTTCAAATTGCTTTTAAATAAAAAGTCACAGGAACCGAAGCTAAATTTAAACCATCAGCCGCCTATTTGACAAGCAGGAAATGTGAATTGCTAGTTGTCGAGATAACGGCGTCGAAAGAATAACATGTCGCCTTTAATATTCACTAGATTGATGTATTTTATTTGATGTGTACAACCAGTCAAGACACGTTTACATGGAGTGGATAACCAGTTCATAATCTGTTGTTACTGGGGAGTTCAGATAGCATGGTACCTGTGATGGACGCGTAATTGGTAAACCAACGAATAAAGATTTAAAGCAAAGAATAGCTCAGCCAAAAAAAAAAAAAAAAAAATCTCCTGTAGTATCTATAATATACGCACTAGCATATTTTTCAATAACCTGGAATCGAAGCGCGAATTTTCACAATGTAAACGATATTCCTGTGCAAAAAAATATGTATTCCAAGATTACTACAAAACAGAATTAGTGAACCACAATTTAAAAGAGGAATTTTTTTAATATTTACAAGCAAACGACAAGATAGCCAGTTTACTGAAATAATACATATACAGGGGACGGACAAAATAATATGAACACCATGCAATATAGTACATTTTGTTGCATGTTGGCAACACTGCTTCCGTGTAAATAATACGACGCGTATGTGTTACACAGTTTAAATTCTCATCACTGGCCGGATTACTGAGAATTAATTTCTCGACTTCCTCAATGATGAAGTTCTTACTATGAGAAGCATTTTGCTGCCAAATACTGCCATATTCTAAGATGATAATGCGCACATACACATTATCAAAAATGTTCATTCTTGGTTTGAGGAGCATCAGAATATCACCAACATAATTCAACCGTTATGGGGAGTTCTAGAGCAGAGAGNGTTCATTCTTGGTTTGAGGAGCATCAGAATATCACCAACATAATTCAACCGTTATGGGGAGTTCTAGAGCAGAGAGTGAGGAGCACATTTCCATCTCCAACATCATTGAAGCAATTGGCGGATGTTTTGGTACAAGAATNGAAATACTAACAACTTACAAAGCCAGGATATATCACTGTTACAAATAACTAAATGCCCACTAAATATCCTTCATGTGCTCAGCAGTAGACAAAATCATTTCTCTCAGAGACAATAAATTGCGTCTCGTAAATGGATACCGATTTTACTTCATCACATACACTCCTTTCATTTAAGTATGACACCTATTATGTCACTCCATTCACTGGTAAACTTTCATGGCAGTCCCTTTACCAACAAACATGACTGCAAAATGTTTTATCGCTCTGCAATCACCGTCAGCCACACAAAACCTTTTCACTTGGCTCAAAATTAATACTGAATTCCATCTATAGGTTGTTCACGGTAAAGTGAGCACTTTTGAGGCCCTGGTTAATTTTTATTTTCAGCCATTTTTTATCCTTTAAATTTCTTTTTAAATAAATATTGCCATATCAGTAATAAACACAAAGTGTATATTCCACCGCACTCGGGAGTTAGCGTCTAAAGCTATAATAAAATATATTTATTGACTATTATTCCAAACGAGAAGGGTTTCGAAATTGTTCACTTTACAGTAATAGCCTATACATATAGTTTAGAATCGTATGGATAGACTTCTATTTGTTTTTAGCCTACTTTCCGAAGTAAAGAAAGGTTTATGAGATCACGTACCTATTTGTGTGTCTGACTGTGTATGTGTGTGTCTGCGTGTGTATGCGTGTTTGTATGTCACTACCGCCCTTTTTTCTATGCCATTTTTTGCCAAATTTGGGACGTAAGAAATTATATGATAGGCCAGGTAAATATAAGTAATTAAACTTTATTAGGCATTTATTCTCAAATTGGCGGTAATATAAATATTTGAGGTATATTTGGTACAACCACCATACCATTTGACCAATTTCAACCCAATTCTGTACGCTGACAGTATAAATTACAAGCTGCAAATGAAACAAGAAACAATACTTTTGTCCGCCATTTTGTAAGATAGCATTACATGAATAAATAAAGTTTTTTTTGGTAATTTCTCGGGAAAAAATTTACAGATTCCTACCAAATTTGGCAAACAAATAGTACTGCAGCAGGTGGTGTAAACTGGTGTGTTGTAAGTAGTTCAAGCACTTATTTTAAAAATGGTGGCTATAGAAATATTTTAGCTCAGTACATTTTATCGACGAAGCAAATTCCACTTTATGTTTGCATTCTGGCAGTACCTATTAAAACCATCATATATGTCTATGCAGAGCCTGATTTCTTAAAAATTTTGTATGATAGCCCCACCAATAAAAATTGAATTTTTATCTCGCATCTCGGGAAACAATCAACAATTTCTTACAAAATTTGGCGAAGATGTACAGTGGTAGAAAATAATAATAATACATGTATTTTTTTAAGTATAACACAATTAATTTTGGAATGGCAACTATAAAATCATTTTAGTATTGTGTGATATATCTACGAATTAATGTGAACTATTTTTAAATAACGTTGTGTATTGGCAGTATACAATCATCGAAAGTGTTACTATATTCATTTTTTGTACTACATTTATGAAGATTACCTTATGAAAATTATGGAGGTTTTATTCTATATCTGTAGGACCAATCAACCGATTATCACCAAATGTTAAACTGGAATATTTCTACAAATTTTTTTTATTAGTTGCATTAGTACCTTCTTGGTTATGTTCAATTTTGTTATGTTTTGATTGTTTCACCTCGTGCTGGCAATCAGTATATTTGCAGTGATATCAAAATATTTTTTTCCATACCACCACAAAGTAAATTAAAGCTACAACTATGCGGTTGTATAAAATATGATGCCCTTCATGGAATTCGTCTGTTAAATTTATGCCACATTTACAGTACCCTACTGAATTATTGAACAATAATTATTCATTTTACGTTATAGAAAAAGCCACACGGGTTAACATTACCACGCAAATAAAGACATTTCATTTGCGTTATTCTTTTTATTTGTGTTGATATATATAAGCATTTATCGTCACACTCTTAATAATAACAGAGCCAATAAAAATTTGGTGCAAAACTTTTAAATAGGTACGTGCCTGCCGTAACAATATGAAGGAAAACACATGAATGTAAAACTCGTAACTGGTTATAAAAGAAAAACATATTTTTTTTTCAGAACACTTGCAATGCATCATCTCCGGTAGAATTTATCACCAAATCAACTGCGCAGTTAACGAACCAGAAACTTTCATGTACTACACATTTCCGAGGGGAGAAGCACGTTGGCCGTAACATTAAAAACCAAGTTATATATATACATCGCGAGCTTCCCGACCTTTGCAAAATAAATAAATTTCCAGAGTTTTCGAGAAGAAATCAACAACACTAACAATTTCAGTGAGCTATAAAATTGAGATTCCTAACATAAGACCATAAAAACTAGCTGAGAGTGGTTTTCAGATTACAGAGCTGGAAGTTCGACTTCGCCAACTTGCCAGTTCTCCCCTCCCACTTTCTTTCCATCCATGTTCGCGTGACTCCGGGAAACAACACGCAGCAGTTGAGTTCACTGAAACAGGCTACCCGGTTCTCGTTCCGTCGCGTACATTAAAATGAAATTTTATGTGATGTGATTTTCGTTTAGCTTTATAATTTGATAAAAAAAAAAAACTAGTAAGTGGCTTTCTGGCGCTGTTCAGACAAATGGAAAATACCTGTCCACTTATGAATTTTTGTATTTCTGTTGCTCTTAAATTTTACCTAACTTTAATTAAAAATGAAACCGTAATTTGGTGTGAAATTTTAATCAGATGTGCTGTCAAAATAAAAGGCCACCTTCAAAGGAATTATGTGTCATAGCAACTGCGACCAATTCCAACATTTTATTACCTATCTTCTTTATTGTTGAAACAATACTTTAATCAACCGATTTAAATTGTAGCCGATAAAATTTTTTACTGTGAAAGTGATTATTGAAGGAAATGGCATCATTACTCTCGGTGTGTATTTGAAATAACATATATCTTTATCTCAGTATATTCTATTTATGTTACAATAAAATTATAGAGAGGCAAATATATGTCCCTGAAGGATAAACTAGTTCAGTGGAGTATTTAATTACTAATGAAACCAATAAATTGAATATTCTCAATGACATAGAATAATTTCTGCAGCGTTACATAGTAGCTAATGACGAAAAACTTAAATAGTCGTCGCACTTGGTGAGCATTATATAACTTTACCCACGCCACTTGTTTTTTCCCTAATTATAATGATTCGTGCTTTTTAAATCACATTTAATTAACGAAAAATAGTTTGCACCCTCATATAAAATTATTTTTGCAATTGGTATAAATCAGTTTTATGCATTATTATATTAAATACGTTAAACACGTAACCAGAATAGTGTCGCACGTGATAAATATAACGATTTCAAACATATTGTTTTAGCAATACGTTAAATATATATTTAAAAAATCGCGTAATAATTTAAAAACCAAACTGTACTTTTATGAAACAATTATTCTAAATAAATACGGGTTTTATTTATTTTTGAATAATTCAGTCATCATGACACACACACACACACACACACACACNTATATATATATATATACGATGGTCCGCCTAACATGGACAATCCCAAAATTTCCGGACCAGATGTAGTTCACGAAAAACTCTTTTCGCTAAATAAAATTACGTACGGAGCAAGCAATTTGCCGCAAATTGACAATTCGTAACATGTGTATGGACACAAATAATTAAACCACATAAGATTTTCTCCGGAAACATTCATTTATTTCAACGGCATCTGAAAGTACGCGCAAAGAGGAATTAAATGATGTAGCATTTTCAATGGGAAGACACACAGAAACGCCAACGTAGCATGGACATTTATTCAGAAAAACCCCCGATGTAATAAACGTATGATTCCAAGGGAAGTATGAATAAATATACTATTAAAATGTTAAAATTTGTATTCGACCATTATGTAATAATACACAGAAAACTTTTTTAACGTGTACACTTTAACCTGATAAAATAATGAAGATAAAATGGTAACCATAGGATGTTCACAGTAAAGTGAGCACTTTTGAGGCCCTTTTTTTCCTATCAGTCATTTTTTATTCTTCCGCCACTTTTTAAAATATAAATTGTCATGTAGATAATATAAACAGACTGGACTCGAATGATAATGTCCAAAAATACAACAAAATATATTTATTGAATAATATTCCAAATCAGAGGACTACCAAAACTGCTCACTTTACCGTCTATTCACTATAAAATATGTTTATAGTGCTTTAATACTAATAATGAAATAAACGCAGACACTAGCAAAGTGTACAGAATGNTCACTATAAAATATGTTTATAGTGCTTTAATACTAATAATGAAATAAACGCAGACACTAGCAAAGTGTACAGAATGTTTCTCCATTATAGTACTAGTCTCCACAGCAAGTTTGCTACGGATATACTAGCACTCACATATGCAGAATACGTTTGGTTCCTCCGCCGGACACACGCGAGTGTAATAAGGCGGGCTCACGAAAAATACAGTTTATGGCACATAATAACGACGCTCACATCAGTCTGCTTGCTGGCTTATTGGAGCCTGCACTTGTTATGTTGCCATCAAACACGTNCATAATAACGACGCTCACATCAGTCTGCTTGCTGGCTTATTGGAGCCTGCACTTGTTATGTTGCCATCAAACACGTATTCTATAAAAGCTATGTCAATTTACTAATGACTGAATTTCTATGACGACGTATAAGTTTAAAAATATCTCCATGTATAAAAATCCACGCACTCTTTAAGTGTGTCGAAGAAGGTAGTTGGTGGACAGATCACAGTCAAAGTGTAACTCTAGTAACACATTGGCAATATCGCCATTTTCAAATGTTCATCCAAAGTATTGGATATTTTAAATTTTTTGACAAGTAGTACTGCTGAAACCTTGTCAGTTTCCAAAGAATGGAAACTCTCATGCAGTAAAATTATCGGCACGAGGAAAAGTAGATAGGTAAAACGAAATTATTCAGAAACATTGCAGTTTACATTTTAAGTATTAAAGTGTTTGTTTTCACAATTTCGTGTGAACATTTCTACCGCTACAACTGATTCCATTTTGAACCACTTAGTTTATTTTTCCAACTTCAAATACATAAAACATTTATGTCGTTTTGTCAGACTTAATTTTTAAATTTATGTCATGAAATTCGTGGAACGTAGGTCGTGTCAAAAGTTAAATGCTTTTTATTGATGACAAAATATATTTTAACAGTTTTCTATTAACTTTAAAGACGTCATACTCTACGTTAATTGTATCGGAACATTACATATTCCAGTAAATTAAGATACTTATACATTGGAAGCTATAAAATGTTTGAATTTAAATTATGACAATGTTTATATGGAATAAGTTCTACGAATAAGTCCACAGTATCATTACTTAAGAATTTAATGTTTTTCAACCCGAGCGCAAGATAAATGAAAGATTTATAAAGTAAAATATAGAATCTGTCAGCTCGTCGTAAAGTACGTTAAGCTTTGCTACAAGATTCTTCGAGAGTTTGCACAATGTCAAATATTTTACGTGCTATACTTACTAAAATCTCTAGGAAAGCATAATTAAGAGGAGAAATAGACGCAGTCCATGAATGCATGGAACCGTTATGTTCTTTACACGACAACTGCTTCAGTACTTCAAAATAAATCGTGCAATACATTCTTACCTTTTGGGCTTGGGTCGCGTTGGGCATTTATTCTTTGACAGTATTTCGGCAATCGTTGCAGCTGGTCTTGTAATGCGAAAGAATATAAGAATAAATACCCGACAAGGCTCAAGCCCAAAAGCCAAGAGTATATTCACAAAAACCGCGAAAGCATGTGACCCATTGTTAACATTTTGCAACAAATTCCACTTGATAGTTTTCATATCGGGCTACTATTCGTTCAAGAACGTTGCAATATTGAAACACACAATCACATTTCATATAATTCTAAATTTACTCGTACACGACCAGAACGATACACTTCTTTGAGCACAAATAATTTTATTTAATATGAATCACTACAAGAAATTTTTGTATATGTTCGCAAGTCTGACTAAGTTTCACTGGTTACAATTAAACAAACGCGTAATAATTTATTATTTATTTTTATTTAACTTCATTATCAACTATGCAAGAGGACAACGTCTCAAAGAAGGAATTTTTTCTTGTTTTTAGCCTAATATGGTTTTATTATCTTGAAAGTATAAATAACTAGCTGCGCTCTGAAAACTAACGTACATCTGATGTTACATATGACGTGACGTTTATACAGAATGCTTCAAAAGCTTTATTTCATACTTAATATATAATGTCTTCAGCAGTAATCCATTTTGGCAAATTTACCGTGTTGCCAGTAAAATAAAATTGACCCAAGAATCAAATTTTCCCGCTTCTGCTGGGTGAGAGATAGTTGCTGACATGGATTCCAGTTCCAGTTAAAAATATTCCAACGTTTGTTCCAATAGTAAGAAACAATTCCAGGTTTGTTTTCAGCATTTTATCGTGGCACACTACAAGAGCTACTTGATGTGGGAACCATACATTTCGCTGCAAGTACCGTACCTGCGAAGTATGTTTTTGATACTGGCGTAGCAATATCTTGGGTGTGTTGAGTCTCTTCTGTACCCATCTAAAATTCGTGTAAGCAGATCTTCCTCCGCATCTCCAAGAGCCTCATGAAACACGACAGTATAAAGACGACTGGAATAAAATCAGTCTATTGTAGGAAAAAATAGTTAGGCCACCTTGACCTTCTAGAATATGACATCAGATGGAAAGCGCAAATTGTAATGTCACATCTCCGCGTTGAAACAACTTTTGTTAACGAACGTTCTGTTGCACATCTTCCAAGAACTTAAAAATAATCCTTCCAGGGACATGTAGAATGTGTGACACATTAGACCGGTTTAGCGAAATGTAGGGATCGATCAACCAGCCGCTTATAATATCAGTACACACATTTATGGAGAACATTTTCTCGAATCCATTGGAATGTGTGCATGCTGGTTTTACTAGTCCCAAATATGGCTGCTAATACTGTTAAAAAAAGCTTCATTGATGAATTCACGTACACCAGTGAAGATAATTAAAGATGGAAATCGGGACTCTTCTACTCACGGGTGTATAAATCATGTACACACAAGCCAACATATTGTGCGAAATGAGGTGAAGCCATTGCATGTACTTTTTGTGAGTGGTACGGTTGTGAAACATGACATATGACTCCGTGAGCCACACTCACGGCATGACATGAAACTCCGTCGACGGATTATCTTTAACTTGATGAGTTTTAAAGACGGGGTTACCACACACGCTTCGAGCACTACATTTAGTCCTGTTGACTGCGGAAGTATCTGTATTCCGCAGCAGTTTAAAACTGGGGCAAATTATTACATGATGGCTTCATGCGATGTGTAAAATGCTCTTGATAAAACCGCCCAGTAAGTAATCCGATANTGGCAAATTATTACATGATGGCTTCATGCGATGTGTAAAATGCTCTTGATAAAACCGCCCAGTAAGTAATCCGATACACAGAGCTATGTCAAAAATAAACACCATCGTGGCATGATCGGTAAAAGTGTGTTCTGCTGTGTCCATCGGAGACTCCGTTGCAAGTGTAAAGTATTAATAATTAGCAAGAACTTGAACGGCGGGGTAGTGGTATGATGTAAAATACTCGCACCTTCTGAACGCGGGTTATCCATCATGCAGACTAACTCGATAAACATGTGTTGCATGTACCATGGTGCATTTACTGCAATAAAGTCCTATCAAAAACAGTAAATTCTTAGTCCTCTCCACAATCCCTAAGAGTTTGTACTACGGATGTAGATTTTGGTATGTTATTTAGTTGACTTTGGCTTGACTTATAGTTGATGGCGGAGGAAACCAAAAATTTGTTAGTGGCTCAATCAGGCTCGGAAATGAAACAACTACTGAAGCCTGCAGTAAGCAACCTTCACCCCCAGTCGTCGTTATTCGGAAACGATTCCAGAAACCCATATAATATGAAATTGCAATCATGGTAACCTGACAGAAAATGGAGCCCAAGTCCCGATTCTTGTAACACCTTGACGTGTAATGCATATTAGGAGTAGAAAACTCGCTGACCTCCCCACCATATTATCCTCCCTGTGTGCGCCTACCAGTTGACATGCGTCGTGAGACACATGGACAGCCAGGACAGGTCAACCCAGAGGACAGATCGCAGTTACATGTGTCAAGGTTGTGCTGAGTAAGAGCTGGCATATCGCTGAAGCACCTATAACGCGCTAAGTAAATACGTAGGAAAGTGGGAGAAATTGCACAGCCAAACTAGAGCACCTCTAGCTTCACAAAAGAAAATGGCTGACAAGCTTGAAAGTGGTGACACGAGCACTCCTCCCGCCCCCTTTTAGCTAGCGACGGGGCAATTTGGAACCATGCCGCGGAAAGAGAGCTGACAGGATAAGTTTGAGGGTGCCGGTCATCCCTCCTTGCACCAACAAGAAACATGGCACGTGTATGAAGTATTCGATTGTTCTGCGCCATCCTGCACACTCCTATCACAACAAAGGAAGGCACGTGTACAGTCTTAGGGAGGGAGTCAAGAGGGGATATAAGCGAATTTACAAAAGAAGAGGGAGTGAGTTTTTCTAACCGCGCTGAGAGAGTAGTTACGCCGGAAATCGCGAGAGGATGTCGGAACGAGAGGAGAGCATCGAGGAGCAAACCCAGAGCAGCAGTCGCGGGGAGACGGCACCAAATGCGGTCCTTTCCAAAGATGCCCACATCGCCGGATATCATCCACAGCCGACAACATACCAAGCACTACAAGCAGAGCTAAGTATCAAGTCGTCGACCAAAGAAGCCCCCACCCTGCCCCCAAGATATCGCCGACAGTTAATCCACATTAGTAAAATAGAGTACCACACTTAGGAAGTGTTTCTGTATATCTCTAAGTGGGACAATATAACCAACCAGTAAAGTGAAACACCAGAAGACTACCTTATTGTTTACCCTAAACCTGTCAGGCACCACATAGTCTGTGCTATTTAACCTTGACTTAGGAGCCTATGAGCCACAGGTGGGGAAAAGCATCAAATTAAAATGGCGCCCAATGTGGGGTGTAGATAAGTCTGTAGAGACCGAATCAAGAATCATACTATACCCGAGAAAAGGGGTCTCACCCATACCGAATTACCGAACTAGTCAAGCTGAACCATGCCGAATTACCGTGCTAGTCAGGATGAACCAAAGACTTCAGGGAGTCTCAACTCCTGTGACTCCTAACGACCANTATGCCGAATTACCGTGCTAGTCAGGATGAACCAAAGACTTCAGGGAGTCTCAACTCCTGTGACTCCTAACGACCAATTCGCACTAATAGAGGCAATGGCAATAGGCTGGGAATATAGGGATTTCTATACGTGGCGGGCAAAATGTATGGAGGATATGTGTATAAGCAAGACACCAGAGGGAAGGGATGCGAGAGCCAAAAGAACCCTAGAGAACCTCTGGACGAGAGATGGGGGAAGCGAAGACAAAAGTCCTCAACTAGAGCCATGCAGTGCTCCATTTTGTAATGGGACAGGACTATACAGGGTCCGGTGCAGTCTCTGTTCCCAGTGCTTTTGTAATAAGGGTATCGGTTCGCCCTAGACATTCCGACTGACCGAAGGCACCCAATACAACTGCCGGAAATGCCAAGAGCATCTGACGAGCCAAACCCAAGGGGAAGGGGTACACCTTTCACCTCCGGACAAAACCTCTGCTAGCCATGTAGAACCAGCGCGGAAAATGGCCGAATAAATAGTACTGCCCGAATTATGAGGCAGGCCCCATGATGGCCCTGTGTATTTTCTACATAATTGTGAAAACAAATTCAAGATCGGCGGAATTCCTAAGNAGGCAGGCCCCATGATGGCCCTGTGTATTTTCTACATAATTGTGAAAACAAATTCAAGATCGGCGGAATTCCTAAGAAGTGGTGGCTGCTGAAGGCACGCGAGCAGTTAAAGGGTGCCGCCCTTATGTGGTGGAATAAATATGGACAGTTTGTGACGAGTTGGGAGCAGTTTGCTACCCGCCTAAACAACAAGTTCGCGGGGAAGGAAGTACTAACGGCCCTAACAAAAGAATTTACACACACAAACAACAAAAGCAGGAAGAGTCAGAGATTTTTATTAGGCGAAAAGCGCAAATGTATTCCCGCATCACTCCCGAAAGTACCGAAGTAGAGGGAGTGCTTATCATTACAAAGTTAATGTTACCAGCGATAAGAAGGGCCCTTCGACATTCGCAGGCGATGGGTATAGTGGAGTTGGTAGAGAGAGTGATTGAGGCAGAGCTAGATTATGAAGAACAGGAGAAAACAAACATAACGACTCGCCTGCCACACGTCCACGCGGCATGAAGGGAAGCGAATAACAGACCCAGTAGAAGCACAGAGGGACAATCCNACAAACATAACGACTCGCCTGCCACACGTCCACGCGGCATGAAGGGAAGCGAATAACAGACCCAGTAGAAGCACAGAGGGACAATCCTTACCGCCGAAGTGTTGGTATTGCCCCGAGAGACACCTGCACCGAGACTGTCCCACAGTGAGAAACTGCATAGCAGCTGCTACGGAATAAGACACCGCAGCTGGCCCCCTCTACATGAGAAGGGGAACCGCCAGGGTGCAAAGAGGGAGCCGGTAAATGTCGCCGCCAACACAGAGTCGCCCGTCAGCCCCGGCATAAGACAAAGATTGGAAACAATTTTAACATTAAGCTATCTTTGGCCGGGAACACACGCCCCTCAAATCGGAGTCCGCCTAAATAACCAGAATCTTAGGGTAGTACTGGACATGGCCGGAAACGNGGAACACACGCCCCTCAAATCGGAGTCCGCCTAAATAACCAGAATCTTAGGGTAGTACTGGACATGGCCGGAAACGGCAATTTCATTAAAAGCCAAATAATGAAAAACTCTCGAATAGTTCAAATGGCCCAGTCTGAGTTACGACTAACCATAGACGGAATTATTACAATGCCAGTATCCACGGATGTAGAAAAGTCCAAACTGAATTTTTTGCGCAGCACATTTAGTGGAGGAGATTATCCTTGGGAAACATTGGCTAACAAGCCAAAATTGCATAATCGACCGTGGACAACAGCGCCTATATTTAGGCAAACAGGATAGGATGGCCATAAACTGGGAAGCCCCAATAAACCTGCAAAAATTACATGAAATTTGTAGTGAACAGGTAAACCACCAACTCGGGGCTGACCAACTGAAGACCGAAAAAGCGGACACTCAACACTAACGTAGTCGTATTCGAGCATACTGGCAGATTAAATCAGACCACGGCCATTCAACATGGAATCTGGGTAACAGATGCTCGCTTCATATACTGCCGACCAGGTAACCCATCTGCCTAACGCAGGCAAATAATATTAGACCAGAGAGCCTAGATGAAATCGCAAGGAATAGTGGAGCCAACTGACTCACCATATACCGCCAGAGTTGTGCTTGTGCCAAAGAAAGATGGAGAACTTCGTTTTTGTGTCAACTACAAGGCCATAAACAATAAAATATACCCTATAGTACCCCTAACTATAAATCTGGCTAATATGCTCCGCGACCTAGGGGACGCAAGTATATTCTCCACTCTAGACATGCNGGAACACACGCCCCTCAAATCGGAGTCCGCCTAAATAACCAGAATCTTAGGGTAGTACTGGACATGGCCGGAAACGACAATTTTATTAAAAGCCAAATAAAGAAAAACTCTCGAATAGTTCAAATGGCCCAGTCTGAGTTACGACTAACCATAGACGGAATTATTACAATGCCAGTATCCACGGATGTAGAAAAGTCCAAACTGAATTTTTTGCGCAGCACATTTAGTGGAGGAGATTATCCTTGGGAAACATTGGCTAAAAAGCCAAAATTGCATAATCGACCGTGGACAACAGCGCCTATATTTAGGCAAACAGGATAGGATGGCCATAAACTGGGAAGCCCCAATAAACCTGCAAAAATTACATGAAATTTGTAGTGAACAGGTAAACCACCAACTCGGGGCTGACCAACTGAAGACCGAAAAAGCGGACACTCAACACTAACGTAGTCGTATTCGAGCATACTGGCAGATTAAATCAGACCACGGCCATTCAACATGGAATCTGGGTAACAGATGCTCGCTTCATATACTGCCGACCAGGTAACCCATCTGCCTAACGCAGGCAAATAATATTAGACCAGAGAGCCTAGATGAAATCGCAAGGAATAGTGGAGCCAACTGACTCACCATATACCGCCAGAGTTGTGCTTGTGCCAAATAAAGATGGAGAACTTCGTTTTTGTGTCAACTACAAGGCCATAAACAATAAAATATACCCCTAACTATAAATCTGGCTAATATGCTCCGCGACCTAGGGGACGCAAGTATATTCTCCACTCTAGACATGCANTACCCCTAACTATAAATCTGGCTAATATGCTCCGCGACCTAGGGGACGCAAGTATATTCTCCACTCTAGACATGCACAGTGGATATTGGTAAATACCGGTACACCCAGGATCCAGGAAATATACGGCGTTTACACATCCAGAAGGTTGTGAAACCCTGCAGTTTCGTGTAATGCCTTGCGGGTTGAAGAATGCATCCGCTACTTTCCAATGACTGATGTCAGCAGTAGTTTTTGTAGGCTATAGCAGCCAGTTTTCCTAGCATACCTGGACGATGTCATTGTATATTCGCGCACATGGGAAGAACACCAGGTGCACTTGCAAAAAGTCCTNCATACCTGGACGATGTCATTGTATATTCGCGCACATGGGAAGAACACCAGGTGCACTTGCAAAAAGTCCTGGAGCGTTTTGAACTCCATAGACTAATGGGCTGACTGGACAAGTGTCACTTCGGGAAGACCCGAGTAGAATACTTAGGGCACATAATTACCCCAGATGGGAATTATCCAAATACCGAGAAAGTGAGAGAGATTAAGGAGGCTAAAGTAGCAACTAACAGGAGACAGTTGAAACGTTTTCTGGGGTTATGTAACTGGCTCAGATATTTTATAACAGATGTAGCTTCTATTATGGCCCCCCCTCAATGAACTCCTACTCAAAACAACTTGCTGGAAGTGGTCAGACAGACACTAAGAAGCATTCGCGAGACACGTGGACAGCCAGAACAAGTCAACCCAGAGGACAGATCGCAGTTACACGCGTCAAGATTGTGCCAAGTAAGAGCTGGCATATCGTTGAAGCACCCGGAAGGCGCTACGTAAATATGTAGGAAGGTGGGAGAAATTGCAGAGCCAAACTAGAGCACCTCTAGCTTAACAAGAGAAAACGGCTGACAAGCTTTAAAGTGGTGCCACGAGCACTCCTCCCCCCCCCTTTTGCTAACCACTGGGCAACTTGGAACTGTGCTGCGGAAAGAGAGCTGACAGGGTAAGTTTGAGGGTGCAGGTCATCCCTCCTTCCACCAACAAGAACCATGTCACGTGTATGAAGTATTAGATTGTTCTGCGCCCTCCTCCACGCACCTATCCCAACAAGGGAAGGTGCGTGTACAGTCGTAGGGAGGGAGTCAAGAGAGGATATAAGCAAATTTACTAGAGAAGAGGAAGTGAGTTTTTCTAACCGTGCCGAGAGAGTAAGTTACGCCGGAAATTGCGACAGGACGTCGGAATGAGAGGAGAGCATCGAGGAGCGAACCCAGAGCAGTAGTAGAGGGGCGACAGCACCAAACGCAGGCCTTTCCAAGGCCGCCCACATCGCCGGATCTCATCCACAGCCGACAACATACCAAGCACTACAAGCAGAACTAAGTATCAAGTTGTCACCCGAAAAAGCCCCCCCCCCTCCACCACCAAGACATCGCCCACAGTTAATCCGAATTAATAAAATAGAGTACCACACCTCGGAAGTGTTTCTGTATATCTAAATGCGAGACCATATAACGAACCAGTAAAGTGAAACTCCGGAAGACTACCTTATTGTTTACCCTCAACCTATCAGTCACATTATTGTCAGTGCTATTTAACCTTAACTAAGGACACTATGACCCACAAGGGGGAATAGCGTCAACCTCGCTCTGTGGATGAATTCCTAAACTTTTTTATTTAACAGAACAATATATCCAATAAGCTGAAAAACAAGTAGAGTATTTCTGTGAATACAGATGTCCCAAAACGCTGTTGTGTTCGATATACACGATATTTTTGACATTATAGGTTATGCGATGATGCTTCTGTAAACCAATTTTTTCTTTACACACCGCAATGCGAGGAATTCCCAAGTTTTTGGCAAGCCTGATAAGAGTTGGATGTTCAGCACATTTATATATCCAATGTAGGAAATTGGGAAAATAACATTATAATGTCCTTGCCTTCGGAGATGTGAATGTTTTCCAAACACGCTACAGTGCTACACTATACACTATCATTGCAACGAGTTTATAGTCAGGTGGATACAGTTTTCAGGATGTGTCAAAATATCATTTAAGTATGCACCGTGACCTGATCTAGCAGCAATCCAGACTGAAATTCTGACATGCAAACGACTACATACATAACGAATATCACCACGTGAAATGAAGTTCCATTTGTAGAGTACGATTGACTGCACAACCAGTACGTGGGTGAGCAGTGTCTTTTTGTAATAGGACAACTTAGTGATTTACAGTTAATGACAGCAGATGGGACTGGAAGATTTAATATCCGTGTCATTTCCCGGTTGGTGTTCCCTGTACAATCACGACATACAAGCGTACATTGCAGTATGTGGTTCTGCCCAATCTATGATTCCAGGCGAAAGGTGTACCTCATCTTGTCAACGTGTCACTCGCAAATCACCATCGTCAGTGCCATAGCAGTTAGTGATGTCATTGAACACAACGCTTAGCCATTCGTCCCCCTATGAACTACTTCCTCGTCAACTGTGTGTCGCTGATGTTCGGAACTAGGCGTATCACCTTGTGCATCTTGCTATGACTCTTGGTACTTCTCGTTCAACATGTTGAGAAATCATGCGGCATGACTATAACGTCGCGGAGATTTACTTTACCGCCTCCGTCAAACACCATTCATTGCGCAAACACTGCGTCCCTACCCTGTAAGGGCACGCTGAAATGTTTAACACAACTTCGGGGCAAAGAAATGTGCTGAAAACTACATGTTCCTCCATTTGCCACTGCGTATATGTTACGTAAATTCTTAGTTTATTCAATGGACGATTCCGGAATTCTGATCACTCTATAGCACTGCAATCTGTATAGTTGCTTGTTCTGCGTTTCGTTGCTATTATACACATTTCTATCAAGGCCGTTAGCAAGTTTTCTTTGTCGGGC
>NQII01003853.1:58541-120565 GCA_002778355.1 Clitarchus hookeri | reverse complement strand
AAATGTTTTTTATGCCTGGTTTGCCGTTAACTGAACACTTTTGAAAGAACAACTTAAATTCTTTGTTATGCCCACTGTCTAGCCTTCCGCCATGCGGGAAAATGAACATTCCCATGGGCCCACTAACAAGTATTTATGCATGCTACGAGCAATGCTTGTAAGCTCTTAGAAAAACTACACTAGCGTTATGCTATTTCTTACATTTGGATGTGTTAGGTTTAGTTTTTAACTAATTTTCAATATTACACATTGAATTAGACATGAAAACACGACACTACGTTTCCAGATTCGCTCACAAGTTTACTTCCAGTACTTCAGTTATTTAGTTCAAACTAATTTATTTGAGGGAAAGCAAGTTGACAGGTTGGTTTCAAATACATTTAGTTTACCGTGGTACTTTCCAAATGTTGCCACTGTGCCAATGCCGACGTCAAAAACACTAATAAGCCAAAACAATGGGGAAAGACGAGTCCCTGCAAATTAACCAGTAGCACCTTGTGCCTACCATCTATGTCTATAACGCAAGACACGACACATACAGCTGCCTGTTTCAAAATTATGGAGGGCCATCACAATATAATTGACTTTCAATTAGGTTTATTTTGAGCTCGTGAGATGAGTCATATAATTTTGGCAGTAAAAGAGGAAAACCGATTTTTGCTTTCTGCCATTTCAAGGGTATACGAACTCCTGTAAAACTTGGTAACTTTGTACTTTTGCCGTCTAATGATTGGAATAACATGTACGACGGCTGCTCTAACATCTTATTCATGTGCCCATTGCGGTCTGAGGCGTTTGTGGTTTTTGGACAATGGAGGCAACGCAATGGCATACGCGCCACCAGTCCATCTGGCAGCAAACGGCGTCGAACCGTCGACACAGACAGGACCACACCCGTTTCAGTGCTCCAGTGTCGAGCCAACACTGTGGACGAGGCTGAGTTTGGCATGACACGGACCTTTCCGGTCACACAATAGAGGGCGCTGCTGGACCTATATACGTGTACGCTATCTCTCTGCAATCGTAATCGCTTATTGCTGACACACAGTTCTACACATCCTCCGTTATTGGATTCATTCGGGCCATTATTTCTGGGTGTTGTAATTTCATAAACAATATTGTAAAATATTCTAATTTTTTTCAAGAATTTTTTTATATCTTTTATTATAAATATGTGTTAATTCTCTGATTATTTCTGCATAGGTGACATGTTTGCTAGTTATATTTTACATATAAAATACGCACATCTGGTGGCAATGAATTTAAAGGCAGGTGAAAAGAGGAAGTTAACCGCTAACAATTATTATTAACTAAGCAAGTTTTATGATACCTAAGCACGCGAGTCTTACTTTTATCAAAGATTATTGTGAAATCTGTTCATTATATCAAATAAAAACACCAAGTACATATTAATGCTTGTAGTGTGCTCCTTTTGTGTGACATATATATTTTTATTACGTACTAATGAAATTGGTTCTACGGTCTTATTTATTAATTTTTCTGTCGTATTTGCTTCCCATGCATGACGTATTTGGATAAAGAGCAAAGCCAAGAGAAGTAAAGTTATGCAGGTTTATAGTAGTATTTCAATACAGTGGGAAACAAAGGTAACATTCGGTGCGACGAATGTCGAAGACAACAGTATACAAAATTATAAATTATCACCTTATTCATACATTAAATTTCGTAGGTTGGAAAGAGTGCTGTAAATTAATGCAATGGAATTAGAGTTTCATACACAGTGAGAGTAAGATGGTATAAGTTATTGGTAGGGTATGTTTAATGTGCAAGTCAAGACAAAATACTTTTTAACATTTCGATGAAGAGCCAGATTTTTTGTTATTGTCTTCCATTGTCCCCACTTTATCCCAGGGGCTATCTGGAGAAAGGTTTATATATTGTGTTGAGCGTCTAAATTGTAGGCACACAAACCAATGGCTTACGTTTTATACGCGCTTAGAACCTAGTGGTTTTATCACTTGTACGCGAACTATACGGAAGTCATATAATTACTTGAGAGAAAATAATACAAACAATCGCCTGGTAGCCAGTATTACCGCAGCCAAATTACGCCGCTTGAACTTATCATTTGGCATCTACGATGCATATTTTAATTTTTACGCAACTATTGTGAATGATAATGGCATGTATAGTTACAGAAAGCAGCCCCCATGTCATTGAAAAGAACTGCTATTTCTATCAATGCGAACACTCGAATTGTTTTCACGTGAGAGAAGTATTTAGAGGCAAGAGAACAGTTACTTAGTGGCGGATATTTTAAATAATGAAGGTATTTCGTATATTTTTTGCTGAGAGAGTTTGTTTCTAGTACAACTGAATAAAAGTATGGCACGTTCTTTCGCTATTGAACATAAACCATGTTTTTTTAAACTAATTTCATTTACCTTAATGAAGGTACTTGTACAAGTCAAAAAATTACAAATTTTACTGCCTGTTAAAAGTTTAAGCCAACATATAAGCAGCCCCCACCACTCCTGGCGTTATGGTTTTCACACCGTCACACAATACTGGGCGTCGATAATTAAACACCATCTTTACCATGAGTGTTAAAACTTTCTTGTGATAATATACCAGCATGTTAGTTGTGCACAATATAAGCTTCAAAATTACGCTGTGGAAAATCAGAAAACTGTATTTATTCTTTGACCAGAAGTATAAAATCTTTTCATGTAAATGTGTGATACTTCCCAAATTTTTGTTGAAGACGTTGACTGGGGTGCATTAATTTTATTAATACGTGAATAATTAAACACGAANTAGGGTGCATTAATTTTATTAATGCGTGAATAATAAAACACGAAGAAACTGTGTATTAAAGAAAACTTTCTTGAACTGACTGCAGATACAAAAACAGAATTATCTGGATTATTCCCGAAAGTGCCTTACAATATGATGAGATATAAAAATGAATATTAGTGAAGTCTTATGATCGTGAATATTCTTCCATTGCCATCTTGTACTTAGAATAAAGATCATATTTCAAAAATTGCCTGTGTTGTAAGTCTAGAAAGTAGCATTTATAAAGAAGTTTTTATGAAAAGGGATGGTGCTACATACAGCGCGGCATACAAGAGCAGTCGGGTTTACAGAAAACGTAGCTTGATGTGCCGCCACTGATCATTAGATAAGAGACGCTTCATACTTATAATGAGCAAATTTGGAACATAAACACATACGAATTAGACTGTTGCAGAAGAATATGTACATGTAACTTTTACGTAGCACTGGGGGTAATGCCGAACAGCAGCGAAATAAGTGTACCGTTATCGTTTTTATTATATTCTGATATTGCGGCTAAAGGGTAGTTGTTGATTTGCTTTAATACTCGGTGTTTTTACGTGTACCGCATGTGGAAATCTTCCGTTACGTACAGTTTTTAACTACAACACAGACCAACTGTGGCTAAAAATTTGCCACAAAAATGCTGAAAATATTGTTAAAGTCGTCTGGGACATATCCGAGTTCGTGAGAGATGGAGGACTTAGTGAAAAAAAAAAACCAAATTTAATTTCTGAAATTATNTTATTGCTGACACACAGTTCTACACATCCTCCGTTATTGGATTCATTCGGGCCATTATTTCTGGGTGTTGTAATTTTCTTAAACAATAGTGTAAAATATTCTAATTTTTTTCAAGAATTTTTTTATATCTTTTATTATAAATATGTGTAAATTCTCTGATTATTTCTGCATAGGTGAAATGTTTGCTAGTTTTATTTTACATAGAAAATACGCACATCTGGTGGCAATGAATTTAAAGGCAGGTGAAAAGAGGAAGTTAACCGCTAACAATTATTATTAACTAAGCAAGTTTTATGATACCTAAGCACGCGAGTCTTACTTTTATCAAAGATTATTGTGAAATATGTTCATTATATCAAATAAAAACACCAAGTACATATTAATGCTTGTAGTGTGCTCCTTTTGTGTGACATATATTTTTATTACTAATGAAATTGGTTCTACGGTCTTATTTATTAATTTTTCTGTCGTATTTGCTTCCCGTGCATGACGTATTTGGATAAAGAGCAAAGCCAAGAGAAGTAAAGTTATGCAGGTTTATAGTAGTATTTCAATACAGTGGGAAACAAAGGTAACATTCGGTGCGACGAATCTGGAAGACAACAGTATACAAAATTATAAATTATCACCTTATTCATACATTAAATTTCGTAGGTTGAATAGAGTGCTGTTAATTAATGCAATGGTATTAGAGTTTCATACACAGTGAGAGTAAGATGGTATAAGTTATTGGTAGGGTATGTTTAATGTGCAATTCAAGACAAAATACTTTTTAACATTTCGATGAAGAGCCAGATTTTTTGTTATTGTCTTCCATTGTCTCCACTTTATCCCAGGGGCTATCTGGAGAAAGGTTTATATGTTGTGTTGAGCGTCTAAATTGTAGGCACACAAACCAATGGCTTACGTTTTATACGCGCTTAGAACCTAGTGGTTTGATCACTTGTACGCGAACTAAACGGAAGTCATATAATTACTTGAGAGAAAATAATACAAACAATCGCCTGGTAGCCAGTATTACCGCAGCCAATTTACGCCGCTTGAACTTATCATTTGGCATCTACGATGCATATTTTAATTTTTACACAACTATTGTGAATGATAATGACATGCATAGTTACAGAAAGCAGCCCCCATGTCATTGAAAAGTTGACGATAAAGATAGTTACGCTTGTGAGCTTAACAAAACACGTGAGAGAAGTATTTAGAGGCAAGAGAACAGTTACTTAGTGGCGGATATTTTAAATAATGAAGGTATTTCGTATATTTTTTGCTGAGAGAGTTTGTTTCTAGTACAACTGAATAAAAGTATGGCACGTCCTTTCGCTATTGAACATCAACCATGTTTTTTAAACTAATTTCATTTACCTTAATGAAGGTACTTGTAAAAGTCATAAAAATTACAAATTTTACTGCCTGTTAAAAGTTTAAGCCGACATATAAGCAGCCCCCACCACTCCTGGCGTTATGGTTTTCACACCATCACACAATACTGGGCGTCGATAATTAAACACCATCTTTACCATGAGTGTTAAAACTTTCTTGTGATAATATACCAGTATGTTAGTTGTGCACAAGATAAGCTTCAAAATTACGCTGTGGAAAATCAGAAAACTGTATTTATTCTTTGACCAGAAGTATAAAATCTTTTCATGTAAATGTGTGATACTTCCCAAATTTTTGTTGAAGACGTTGACTGGGGTGCATTAATTTTATTAATACGTGAATAATTAAACACGAAGAAACTGTGTATTAAAGAAAACTTTCTTGAACTGACTACAGATACAAAAACAGAAATATCTGGATTATTCCCGAAAGTGCCTTACAATATGATGAGATATAAAAATTAATATTAGTGAAGTCTTATGATCGTGAATATTCTTCCATTGCCATCTTGTACTTAGAATAAAGATAATATTTCAAAAATTGCCTGTGTTGTAAGTCTAGAAAGTAGCATTTATAAAGAAGTTTTTATGAAAAGGGATGGTGCTACATACAGCGCGGCATACAAGAGCAGTCGGGTTTACAGAAAACGTAGCTTGATGTGGCGCCACTGATCATTAGATAAGAGACGCTTCATACTTATAATGAGCAAATTTGGAACATAAACACATACGAATTAGACTGTTGCAGAAGAAAATGTACATGTAACTTTTACGTAGCACTGGGGGTAATGCCGAACAGCACCGAAATAAGTGCACCGTTATCGTTTTTATTATATTCTGATATTGCGGCTAAAGGGTAGTTGTTGATTTGCTTTAATACTCGTTGTTTTTACGTGTACCGCATGTGGAAATCTTCCGTTACGTACAGTTTTTAACTACAACACAGACCAACTGTGGCTAAAAATTTGCCACAAAAATGCAGAAAATATTGTTAAAGTCGGCTGGGACATATCCGAGTTCGTGAGAGATGGAGGACTTAGTGAAAAAAAAAAACCAAATTTAATTTCTGAAATTATTCACAAAGTCATAGAAATGCACAGAGCCATTATTTACAAGATTAAACTATTAATATCAACTATTAATACCTAATATTCCTACCGGTGTACCCAAAATTTTATGCCGATCTCAGTTATAATTAAGGTGCTTTTCAATGCCGTTGTTTAGCTATGGTTACTTATTAGTTACACATCCATGTTCGAAATGTCCACTGTCATACGTTATCATCATTATAAACGCCTAACCCTCACGCATTCAATTTTACTTGCTCACAGTCCATGTGGCCAGTCTCTCCCTTTACGCTCTCAATGCACGCACACTACACTGAAAAAAATACTCTGTGGCGGCAGCAAAAATTTTTTTGGGGATCACTTTGTCAAAATGTTTGTAGCCACCACAAAATAAATGTTTGCTGTTTGGGGGACACAAAAGTTTAGTGGTGACTACTAAAATATTTTGTGTTCACCACGAAAATGTTTGGCAGGACTAATAGCAACCAAACACTTTGTGGTCGCCATAAAGTATGTTTTTCAGTGCATACTCGCTAGTTACTACGTTGTCGCCCTTAGTCCCGATAGTATCACATACCTCGCGAAACGACCGCCCAAGACTAGAGACTCTCGACATACCCGAGATCTCTCATCTGCCCCGGAAGACCGTGTAGTCACGATACCGAGNACCGTGTTGTCACGATACCGAGAACCGAAGTTCTTTTGGAAATGTAGTTGCAGCCCGACACACTTGGGTCAAATCATTGCACCTGCCACGGGCTGCCGTGTTTATGTTTTTTTTTTCTGGGCTTTGCACCGGTATCTATAGCTGTTAACCACAGTTGCTATCTTAATACTTGTATATGTTGGTGTATCTGCGAGGGAGTGAAGCTCCCCTCCAATCTCCCGACTGGCGTGTTGTAGTTTCGTGACGTACGTAGGACATGTTTTAGTGTTGTCTGCAAGTGGTTACTTCAATTCGCATGTTCATACAACCCGAGTCGCTACTCACTGTCAACCCCGCATTAGTCATCAGGGCCTTGCGGCTCTCTGCAAGCTTAGGGTCCGGCCTCGCCTCGAACTTACTCTACGGTTATTTCATCGTAAGCGTTTGTATANGAACCGAAGTTCTTTTGGAAATGTAGTTGCAGCCCGACACACTTGGGTCAAATCATTGCACCTGCCACGGGCTGCCATGTTTATGTTTTTTTTTCTGGGCTTTGCACCGGTATCTATAGCTGTTAACCACAGTTGCTATCTTAATACTTGTACATGTTGGTGTATCTGCGAGGGAGTGAAGCTCCCCTCCAATCACCCGACTGGCGTGTTTTAGTTTCGTGACGTACGTAGGACATATTTTAGTGTTGTCTGCAAGTGGTTACTTCAATTCGCATGTTCATACAACCCGAGTCGCTACTCACTGTCAACCCCGCATTAGTCATCAGGGCCTTCCGGCTCTCTGCAAGCTTAGGGTCCGGCCTCGCCTCGAACTTACTCTACGGTTATTTCATCGTAAGCGTTTGTATANCCGGCTCTCTGCAAGCTTAGGGTCCGGCCTCGCCTCGAACTTACTCTACGGTTATTTCATCGTAAGCGTTTGTATAGACATAGAGGCAGACCACCGCTTAGCCTATACCAGGTGTATTAGAACAAATGATAATAAACACCAGAGTGGGGTAGATTAATACAAATGAAACACGTTTCANCCTATACCAGGTGTATTAGAACAAATGATAATAAACACCAGAGTGGGGTAGATTAATACAAATGAAACACGTTTCATCGAGGAACAAACTGTCTAACGCCCATAGTGCAGGCATGGGTATGCAACTTTGTGTACTTGGCGTTGTAACCAGTCTGTGCGCAGTTTTGCACGCCTGATAACACCGCTCGNCATGGGTATGCAACTTTGTGTACTTGGCGTTGTAACCAGTCTGTGCGCAGTTTTGCACGCCTGATAACACCGCTCGGTACCGCATGGTCTCAATCTCAGTGATACTACGTATCTCCAGTTCCTGAGAACTTGGTACTGGAATACTTGGAGAATGTTCATTTGGGCGCTCGTGAGGTGATGTGGTTGCAGCAGCATGGGGACCCACTTCATTTCGCCATTGCTGTTCGCTGGCATCTCGACGCGTACTCCCTGAACCGGTAGATCCGTAAGTAGTAGTTCTTTATCATTTATTTGATTACATCTGGTAGAGCTGAGCTGACCCGGGTAAGAAGGTTCTTTGCTCCCTGAGTCGCGCTGAGGGGGAAGGGAGAGCGCGACCAGAAAATTTGCGCATTGACTAACCAAGACGTTCATTCTTCCTAGAGCGGGAGTGGCACGAGTCCCGATAGCCTTATCGCGGCACGTGTAAGTGTTTCGCGATGGCCGGTTGTGCAAATCTGTGCGGGCTTCTCGAGTTACCGTTGATNCTTATCGCGGCACGTGTAAGTGTTTCGCGATGGCCGGTTGTGCAAATCTGTGCGGGCTTCTCGAGTTACCGTTGATGCACTTTGAGCACTGCGCTTCGCATGATAAAGAAAGTGTGTTACGAAACGGACGCTGAGCGGCGGCATGTTACGCTGTATTAAGAAATAACGAGTAAATAACTTTCTAAATCTATATAATATGAAAGCATATAGGATTATCCTGAGCTTTATGTACCAACCTTGCTAGGTGGTTATATATGAAAAGTAGGGCAAAAACATAATAGGACCTGAGTCATAACAATATTAACATTTGCAGCACATCCTTGAAAATTGGGAATTAGAATTGGCAGATTGCAAAATAATAGAAACTACGTGCGATGAAAAAACAAACTCGCGAATGTTGTTAGACAGGTTTGATATCTGCGATTTCTGGACATTTGGGGGGGGTGATAAAATCGCCTGCCATTAAGATATTAGGGGTTGCCATGTCATTAACCAACAAAAATTACCTATGGGTGTTATAGATTATTAACCTCCAAATGTTCACAGATGGCAGATATTAAATTATGCTAACGCTATTGATTTTTTTTTATCTGAGGTAGTTTCTGACATTTTGCAAATAACTAATTTAAGTTCGCAATATTTAAGAGTGTGCCTTAAATATTAATAACGTTATGACAGTGATCGTATTCTGTTTTCTACCTCAGTTCCCGAAATGAATCATCTCACGAATGTCATATCTGGATATTAAGATAACCCCGTTTTATGGCAATGTTGAGAGGAAAATAACAAACCTAGACTCGCAGTCAGTTCAGTAGTTACTCGCAAGTATCCCACCGGTAGTGCACGTAGTGCAGCCACAGGTTTCCGAGGTCAATAATATTAAGGACGCCGCCAACCTGCCTCTTGAATTGCATTTTGCGAAGTGTTTGAAATCGGCGTTATTTTACGAAACAACGGAAAGAGTCCACTTTGTACCTATAAACGAAAATAAACAAACTTTAGACGAGGTACGAATAATATACAAAATGCATAATTCACATTAAAAATGCTACATCCGAACCCTTAAACATAGCTAAATACGGTTTTTTCACACTGCTGTATGTCATAATATTACTGGTCGGAAACATAAAAATATATTACAGGGAAACTGCAGTGAACTTTGCTTCATACTTTCCAGCAATAACATGATAGGTCCACCGCTTAATGTTTCACAGACACACGCAGAAGGACGGAAATACTAAACGCCAGTTCAGCGCTTTGCGCGTATGAGTGATGGAGCACTAAGTATGAGCGTCAGAGTCGCCGTTATCGCTGCCTTGTTTCTAGCCTTAAACGAACTAAAAAGCGCCAAGTAGGTGTCACCTTTAAGGCGGGATTTCTCCTATGGAGATAGTGGTGGACACTGCCGTGGTGTAAGGGGTTTTACCGGGACTTTCCCGGTTCCTTACCAGTCTCCATTCCAACGACGCTCCATCCGCATCTCACTTGTCAGTTCATTCATCTTTCGGGCCGCGAGTCCGAGAGGAAGGGCGTCAGCTAGCGCCGCTTTCACCTGACACGTGTGGACACTAGCGGGAACAATGTGCTGATTTAAGCGTCCTCTTACTTAAATCTGTTTCCCGCGTCTGAAGCCGAGAAGCGCGGAAGCGATAAGGGCTACGTTGTGGCAGGTATATTCTGTACCATATAAGAAGGCCACTTTTTGACAGCACGACGAATGTAGCGCCACTGTTTACATCTGACTACGTATCCTTCCGCCATCAGCTGGTCTGTCACGACGGGGCTGTATTTTTTATCAACACGCTGTCAGGTAATCCACTTCTCATTGCACTGCAATGCTAAACAAATTTTANAAAAATTTAAAATGTTGCAAATAATTAGATATTTGATAACTCTTTTTTAATTTGTCCGAGATAGTGAATTTGTGTTAAAATTTGTGAGACGGTCTGTTGTATCTATTATTACACTTTGGACGTTATAGCTAATATATACAAGTTGGAAATATGTGACGTGGAATAACGTTAGAATTGCTTAAAAACTATTCACGCGTGTCTACGGAATCAAGGAGATGGGTTTCGAGAGAACAATATGGCGTATAATTTACGTAGACGAACGATTACTGGCCGAATATAAATGACTTGTACTCCAAATCGTTGTAGATGAAATATATGTTACTTTAAAAATTATGCAGAGCTCGTGGAAAAATATAACTATTGGCATATGTTTGTAAATTCGTTATATATCGCGCAAGAAAGACGTTCATTTCTGGCTGGTAATAGCTCGCAGAATATCCGATAGATAGCGCGCAGCACGTCACGGCGAAGTTTTGAGTAACTCTCTTTATGGTCAAGAGATAGCGTATCTTTTAAAGTTGATAATTCTTATGTTAAGGGCTGGAAATATATTTAAAATTCGTGTCGTTTCATCAAATTATTGGAAAAAATAATTCAACAATATTATGCAATATTTGTGTATGCTTTTGGAATTAATATAATGGACGTGTTGAAAGCAAGGTTTGAGATGGATGATACGACGTGAAAAACCTTTCTGAAGTTAGCACAACTTCAGAAAACTTTTCCACGTCGTATCGTTTTATTGTACATTTCATTTTGAACACTTAAAAATAACTACATTATAACGAAGTTTAGTTTTTAACGCTAACAACAATTGTTTTGTGACCTCGTAAAATAAAATGTATTAATACATCTACGAACTCTTTCTTATCCGCGCATTTTGTGCTTCTCTGATGTGCATTGGCAGTGCACTCACAATAGCCAACGTAATTTTACCTTTTTTTCGTTCGTGCATCAGCTGATACAGGATTTTGTAAATGGCGCTTTGTTTGTTTCGTAAACGTTACGTTGCCACTCACTGACTGTCAGAAAGTGGCCTTCTTATACGGTATGGACCATATTAAGTGCGCTACTACCTCTGTAGGCAAGAGATGCAATTGGCGTGCAGTGTTCTCGTCGTGCCTTAAGTTGTTAACCTATTATTTTATAGGTAGAAAATCTGCAGCAAGCTTCAGTGCAAGGCACTGGAATATATTGTATGTATCTGACACACACACACACACACACACACACACACACACATATACACTGAAGAGCCAAAAAAAATTGGTATGGACATGCGTATGCAAATAACAGATGTATGGTACCAATAAGAGTAACGCGATGCGGTCGGCAGCTAGATCGGTTACTACTGCTACAATGGCAGGTCATCAAGATTTAAGTGCGTTTGAACAGGTGTTATAGTCGGCGCACGAGAGATGGGACATAGCATCTCCGAGGTAGCGATAACATGCGACACCCCACACGTTGACAGTTGCTACCGAGTGGCTCCAGGAACACTCTTCTGACTTTAGACACTTCCATTGGCAACCTTAATCACCAGACATNGTTGCTACCGAGTGGCTCCAGGAACACTCTTCTGACTTTAGACACTTCCATTGGCAACCTTAATCACCAGACATGAACATTATAGAACATATCTGGGATGCCTTGCAACGTGCTGTTAAGAAGATATCTCAACCGCCTCGCACTCCTATGGATGNGTGCTGTTAAGAAGATATCTCAACCGCCTCGCACTCCTATGGATGTGTGAACTGCCCTGCAGGATTCATGGCGTGAATTGCCTCCTGCATACCTTCAGACATTAGTCGAGTCCATGCCACGTCGTCTTGCGGTAGTTCTGCGTGCTCGCGGGGCCCTACACGATATTACACGATATTAGGCAGGTGTACCAGTTTTTTTGGCTCCTCAGTGTATATATATATATATACAACGCTTTTAATATGCAATTTTTAGCCTACTTGCCTCGGAAAAGTAGGCTTATGAAATCATCTTGAGATCTGTAAAGATGTAAGCGTCCCCTACCCCAAATTTTTATTTATAACTCTTCAATCCGTGAACCGAATTTGACTTAGTTAGATACAGATACAGTTCTTAAGGACATCCGAATTTTATAGTTTTCAAACACGTTCAGTAATTATTTCCAAATGACGACTGAATAAAAATTTAGGGTCCTATGTTATATCTCAGGAACCATGAACCCGAATACAACCAAATTTGATTCTTTGACAGTGCATCATTTAAGCAAAGAATTCGGAAAGTGGCAATGTTCATAGTACGCTATTTTGGGAGATAGACCTACATGAAAAAAATTAAGCTTTTTTACAATATCTCGGGAGCTACTAAACCTATTCCTGCGAAATTTGCAAGAAAGTAATACTATTGCAGGCCAAGTGAATACGTACTGGAAAGCCAAAAAACTGGTATAGGCGTACGTATGCAAATAACAGAGGTATTAAACCAATCAGGGTAATGCGATGCGGTCGGCAGCGTCTATGTAAGACAACAAGCGTCTGGCAAAGTTGCCAGATCGGTTACTGCTGCTACAATGGCAGATTATCAAGATTTAAGAGGAGTTTGAACGTGCTCTTATAGTTGGCATCTCCGAGGTACCGATACAATTTGGATTTTTGCTTATGACCATTTCACGAGTGTACCATGAATATCGGGAATCCGGTAAAACATGAAATATTGGACATCCTCCTGCATACCTTCAGAAATTAGTTGAGCCCATGCCACGACGTCTTGCGGCACTTCTGCGTGCTTCTGGGGGTCTTACACTATATAGGCAGGTGAACCAGTTTTTTTGGCTCTTCGGTGTAGTTTAAATTAAAACGCACTTATTCGCGGTTATATAAATATTATCGGTTTGTTATATATATTATGAAGTATAACGAATTTTGACAGACCTTGGCAAGTTGAAATTTTCTATTCCAAGCATCAAATGTGTTAAAACACGGCCTCTTTGGTTCGCTATTCTGTAAGATAATTCCGCAAAGAAAATATCAAGCTTTTTATACCAAATGTACTAAATTTGGCATTGAAATAGGAATACGGTAGATTCTGTAAAGTAATGTTTTTTTAATTTTATCAGACACTTATTTTCAAAATTGAGGTCATTTAATCTTTTAGTTTAGTTTAGATACGGCTTCATAAAACTAAGCCAATTTAAACTAACTTTGTGTTCCGGCAAGTATGTAGTACAGCAATAAAATGTATGGAACGCAGACCACTTTTAGTCTGACAGTTTATAAGATACTGCAACACGAATAAATTAAGTTTTATCATATTTCGGGAAACAATTAATCGATTCCCACAAAATAATTTTGCATGCTAATAATAGCGCTACACTGGGCCATTAAACGTTCACATTTAAGTATATCTCTCTTTTTTACATGATGTCTGCCAAATAAATTATTTTGACAAGTTTGTCGTATCTATTTAAAAATTTTACAAAATTCAATCAAACTATGCACACTTACAGTATCCATTAGAAACATCAAATATGCTTATCAAGATCCTCCTTATCCGGCCATTTTGGAAAGTAGTACCAAGGGGTCTATTCACTGACTTTTGGTAATTAAGGTCAGTAGCTTGCACACACCGGATCTCTTAACAACACCATCGCGAATTTGATATTCACTACGCACTGTTAATAAGGGTTTCTCACCAATCGTCAAGTTAGCGATAGTACGTTTGGCAACAGAGTATTATGGCCTCGGTATCGCCGTTGTCTGTATGAACACCAAAAATAACTTTATTGCAGGATTATCATATATATGCAGTGCATTAAAAACTTGAAGGATAATAATATACATTCTCTTCCCATAACAAATAGAGCTCCAAAATGGTTTGTATTGTCTTGAGCCAAATAAAAATTCGCTCCCGCCTTAAACATACTGCCATTTTACAAGTATAGCACATCCCACAAAATTTTACATGCAATGGATTTTAACAATTTCTCAACTTCTAACAGTTCATAAATTTTTTAATAATTACTTATGATTACAATCACCGAATGATTTGCAAATACTTTATTTAATTTGTATGCATTTTTTCTTTTATACAACTAATTGCATTGTAAATATTTTATCTACTAAGAAGGATTTAAGATTGAATACTTAGCGTATTTATTTAAACAAAGAACGTAAATTGTAAGAACTTATTTTATTAAACTTTGCGCAATCTATGACTGCTATATGTAAACTATTAAGTGTGATATTTAAAATATATATTTGACTTCTACATATTGGTTAGTTCAATATATCAAAAATAAATGAAAGAAATTACATATAAAATGGAAAAAAAATTTACTATATGCACAATTAAGAACAAACAGTTTAATATATCGTTTTAACAGAAATTTAACAATATATCTTGTAAATACAACACATTCTATTTGTCATAATGATGGTTATATATTATCCTTTATTGTGGAAAATGAAAAGTACTAGGGTATTTTTAATTTATGTATAGACACTTTTCGAAACGATTTTCCTACTTTCTGCAATTTTCACGTGAATATTAACCTCAATCGCTAAAAAATCCGCCATTTTACGTGCAAGGTTAGCAGCAAGGCAAAAACGCCTCCCATACCAGACCTAACTTTGCAGCATGCTAAGTGCTTAGTGAATAGCTCCTGAAAATACTAAGGACATTAGCACGACTGTTGACCTTATCCTTGGCGTTAAGGTCACCTCGAAAAGTTAGTGAATAGATCCCCAGGTGAGAAAATGTAACATTTATGCCATATCTTGGGGCCAATGGACAAATTCTGGCCAAAAATTTTACACAAGTATGCAAAATTTCACTCTCATTTAAATCGGTCAGAAATATTTTCCAAAATAGCGGTAATATAAATTATATTGATAAGTTTATAATATTTATTAAACTATTTGACCAAATTCACCCAAACTTGTATCCTTACAGTTTCAGTTGATAGCATTACATATGACTACGCAGAGTGACTTTTTAGGCATTTTTGTAAGATAGCGCCAAAAGATAAGGGTTTATGGCATATTTTNAAAAGATAAGGTTTTATGGCATATTTCGGGAACCAGTCAACCTATTTCCACCAAATTCTAAACACAAAAAGTGCTAAATGAAAATTTAAATTAACCAAAAATAAGACAATTTTATATTAACAGAAGTATGAAACGCTTCTCATACACGACATATTTAGTAAACAACCTAACACGTCACATATTGGGGCAAACTTTCAAAGCCTTAATTATTTTGGAGGATACTGCGACAGTCTATATGCACATATTGTTACATTCAGCCGTTCCACATCCATTCCCTTGCCTACCTATTCAGGGGTGCGAAGAGCAGTGTTTAAAGGACATCAGAGAGGGAAAAGAGCGCGCAGTTACAGACGAGCAGCAGCATAACACTTGCCACGTGCCGCGATAAGGCTACGAGGACTCGTGCCGCTTCCGTCCTTGGAGTATTCGATTCGTTGCAATAAATGCTGCNGCGTGCCGCGATAAGGCTACGAGGACTCGTGCCGCTTCCGTCCTTGGAGTATTCGATTCGTTGCAATAAATGCTGCGCGTCATCAACCACCTCCCCCTCAACGCTAATCGGGCCAGGCCAACTGAGCTATATAAGCCGCGTTGTGGAGAGTCTGGAGTCGTGTTGGCAATTAGGACCAGAAGTGTGCTAACGTCTCAGCGACGAGCGAAGACAGTGACAAGCGAGTGAAGTCTGCGAGCATCAGTAGAGTGGCACTGGCAGGCTGGACTATCCCAAAGCTGGACTGGATGAGTGAGCGGAAGACATTTAGAGAAAGGTCAATGTATGAAAATTGTAATTTCGACCTTATATGTGTAAAAANTGGATGAGTGAGCGGAAGACATTTAGAGAAAGGTCAATGTATGAAAATTGTAATTTCGACCTTATATGTGTAAAAAATAATTGAAGGTCAAGCAAGGCATCAAGTGACTATCTAGTATAAAGACAGTGATAAGGAAATTACTTATAATAGAGACTGGCTTTCAATATTGCGTTTACTAATGTGAATGGTGGATACAGGTAGTTAAATGCGTTTTAAATAATAGCTGCGTGTATCTTTATGGCATTGTAAACAAATTAAGATATTACATTTACTTCTTAAATTAGTATTAAGACCTCCATCCCTCATGAACTCGGATTCACCCCAAGTGACTTGTGATATTTTTTTTAAATAAGGAAAGACGTCTATGTTGTAAGGGATGCTGGAGAGTAGTGACGTTCTCGCGTCGCGCGGCAGGTGGTAATGAGTATCTAATGACCCCATCTGCTGTGACCTGGTGGTAATGGAGTGTGGTAGGGGGAGTATGCTTGCAAGACGACGCAGTGATAGCTCAATGTCAACAGTGTCGAGTATCCAGCTGTCCAACGGAGTGGAGAGACTGCCAACAGCAGCTGGCGCCGCCGCTGAGTGAAGTGAAACACCAGCCGTGATCAAAAGCACCGGTGGCGGCCATGTGTGAGCTTTCATCTGCACGGTTGCCAGATTGGACGACGTCCCGCCGTTTGGGCTCGCCAGCCGGCCGAAGGAGAAAAGTCTAAAGACGTTTTATTATTTTTTACTTTTACGCATTTACGCTTTTGCGCTGTGTAGGAAAATCAATGCATAACCTTGTTTGCGTATCTCGGTAAATAAATGTTCTGGGAACATCCTTTCCAGGAAAGGTAAAAAGCAATCATCTAGAGTCGCCACATATTTCTTCAAACATAGTCTAGGACTAAATAAAACTGTGGAAACGTTGGAAAATAACATTTTTAGGGCTTTCCTAGTCACTATTTTTAAACTCAAGTAAAGAAAAGTACAAAGTGGCATTTTGTAGTTAAATCCATTGTTTTTCGACGCCTTAATTTTAGAAATATAATTTGCGAGAAATTAAGCTTTATGACAATGACTACCAGAGACTTGGTAGGAGCCGTCGCAATGCAAGACGTACATCGAAGCTTTTGAAATTTGTTTAGCGAACGTCATACATAAAGTGTTAGGTAGTGGAAGCACCCAATGTTCAAACAATCCCTGCCTCTTCCAACTCTATCTGTAGTACGGGCCATTTGTTGATGGCGTGTCCGGTGACTGCAATAATTATAATGCACCACCATAGTCACACCACCGAATTCCCTTGGTGTCGCCACAATGGTGGCGCCGAGTGAAAGGACCTTTAGTTACGTCACTAAAGAAGAAGTGAAGCGGTTGCAAATTTAATCCTCGTTTTTGACGCCAGCTGTTTGTCCCGACAAAAAGTAGCCGTGAATTCACCGTAGCGTACATTCTTAATTTCAAGCAGTGGAAAACCACTGATTCGAAATAAATTTCAACTACTAGAATCAATGAAATTGGCGCCACTTAGAATCGGTCGAAAACCACTGATTGCTTCAATAAAAAAATTTCACTGATTGAATCAGCGATGGCCAATTGCAGCGGCGAATAAAATATAGTTTTTATTGAATTTAGTAAAATAATTACGAGAAGTAAACATTTTTACGATAGTTTACTATTTATAGCATAATTTTCCGTAATAAAAAAAAAATTTACAGGTGGCAAGGATTTAACTCACGCACCTATTCGGCTTCGCATTTAGACCATTGCCTTACCATCTGAGCTATAAAGTCGAGTTGGTTGTAATGAGGTAAATATTGCATTATATTTCCTTATCGAAGGCGTGCAGTTTTAAATTGTATGCTCCTACTTTTCGTTTTTGGTTTAATTTGTACCGTTAAGAATGTTAAAACGAATAGCACATATGAAAACACTCTTTCCGCCACATTATAAGCAGTTTAAACCTTCAAACAGAGCGCTGTGATGATTACTGGACAACGAAATGAAAGACGTAAAAACGGAATGAAAGCCTAAATGATCATGTTACCGCATAAAATGTGGTTTACAAAGACTAAACACATTCTAGAAAGTATTTTGTATTTGTTTTATTCGATTATGGGTTGTTATTTCACTTAATGACTATTGTTTAACGGCCATTTTTACACGTCGATCGACGTCCATTATTACACGCTGTTTAACTTTTCCATCGGTAAAAAAACAAACCACTGAAAAACCGTGGGGGAAAAATTGATGATGTATTAATGGAAAATGCCACTGAATCAATACGTGAAGGAAAAATTGAATTTTTTCACTCATTCATCAGTTAAGTTCGCTGAAGTGACTGTTCAATCAGTCAGAAACTGTTAACTGATTGAAACAGTAAAATTCTCACTGATCCTGTCTAAGATTATAAGAGCACAGAGCACCATCGCATTGCACAGCAGTGTATGTGTTCGTGTATCTCAGATATATAAGGAAGGATGAATTGTGACTTGGCTTCCCGCAGAAAGGCGCAAGCCACGAGCTTCACAGAGGATTACACAGAACTATTTATCTTGGGCCAGGAATCTAACCAAAACAATAAACGCAGAGAGAAAATTGCCATTATTTTGGTTAATTGTACCTGGTTCGGCTGATTTTGCCACGTCGAAAATAACAGAAAATTCGTCCGCACGATCGCTGCACGTTGACTTATTTCTTTGACTAGGAGAAACAGTGATGTGTGCATGTAATAGCTGCAAGAAACAGGGAACCGCTTCATTTGATCAGCTGTCACATCTGTAAACACGAAATGAAAGGCCACCTAGGCTTTAGGCTAGCAGTGACCATATTTATGCGTGGTCAAAGCTATGAGCATTAAAAAAGCGCTAGTTAGGCTGGAGTAAAATTATGAAGCTAAATTATTTAACTATGTGTCACATGGTAGGGTTTGTTAATGCGGAAGCATACCCGAGTCTCACTCAGAAGGTGTCCTGCTCGAACACGATCAGGTGCATACCATTCCCGCGATATGAAAATGCCATTGTAATGCTTTACAAAATGTATAGCTCACTAGAATAGCGTTTTCTTGGTGGCAAAATTTGTTGGCAGCATTTAAGAACATGTCAGTAGGTGCTGGTCAAATATTAATTTTACACCTTTCTAAAAACGTGCTTAGTTATTAATTCTTTGCCCTGCGTGGACCATGCTACCTCATGTAATGATTGGCATTGCCAAGCACCTAATGTATCTGCTTTGCTTAAGTAGTGTAATGAAATTGTTAGAAAACCGGTTTTATAGATTTGTGCGACACTTAACAGCCAAGAAGTTGAAAGAGAAGGTGGTTGTTCTCTAGGCATTCCCTTGGACTACCTCGAGAACACCCACGCACCCTGGCACACGCACATAGTGACCCCAACTCACCAATCTTTCCACGAGGCATGTCATTTAGTGTTTCAAATAATTGTGAAATCTTAGAAATTAATGGTGAGGGAAAATTAAGAATGACTACACTCCACTAAAATGTAGGTACAATTTTTTTTTTATTGTTTCAATTCCTCGGGCATTATTTCTAACTTTTTTTTTTAACACCGCCCAATATAAATGCAGTAATTCAGGATGTACATTTTAACAATACATTACAAAAATGAATATGATTACAAAATTCTCCTTGTTAAACGGAATGGCTC
Source organism: Clitarchus hookeri (assembly GCA_002778355.1). Classification (NCBI taxonomy): domain Eukaryota; kingdom Metazoa; phylum Arthropoda; class Insecta; order Phasmatodea; family Phasmatidae; genus Clitarchus; species Clitarchus hookeri. The sequence continues at coordinate 100,825 of NQII01003853.1, read as the reverse complement.
AAATCTGCGTATACGAAATCTCAAAAATTAAAGCTTACATTAGAAGTACATAAATGGCATTATTACAGAATTTTCAAACCCCTAAAATTACACAGATAAATACTTTACTTCATTACTATAAAAATTCCCTATCAAAACTCTTACAAGCACATATTTCAGTATTACATAGCAAGGTTAAAACTGTTCCTTCTTACACATTTATATCAAAAATCCCCTATATTGAAAGCCCTGAACGACTCCCTCGCCTCCCACAAAGACGAACCGGGTTCAATTCCCGGCCTGGTCCCTACCATATTTTCGCAAGTGGGAATAAAGCCGGACGATGCCGCTAGTTGGCGGGTTTTCTCAGGGATCTACCGTTTCCCCTGCTATTTCATTCCGGCGCTGCTCCACACCTCACCTCGCTTCACNTGGCTCAAATCTGCGTATACGAAATCTCAAAAATTAAAGCTTACATTAGAAGTACATAAATGGCATTATTACAGAAATTTCAAACCCCTAAAATTACACAGATAAATACTTTACTTCATTACTATAAAAATTACCTATCAAAACCCTTAAAAGCACATATTTCAGTTTTACATAGCAAGGTTAAAACTGTTCCTTCTTACACATTTATATCAAAAAACCCCTATATTGAAAGCCCTGAACGACTCCCTCGCCTCCCACAAAGACGAACCGGGTTCAATTCCCGGCCTGGTCCCTACCATGTTTTCGCAAGTGGGAATAGTGCCGGACGATGCCGCTAGTCAGCGGGTTTTCTCAGGGATCTACCGTTTCCCCTGCTATTTCATTCCGGCGCTGCTCCACACCTCACCTCGCTTCACNGGCGGGTTTTCTCAGGGATCTACCGTTTCCCCTGCTATTTCATTCCGGCGCTGCTCCACACCTCACCTCGCTTCACCCTCATCGGCTCTCAGGACCTCGATGTTACGAGCCGCTCAAATCTCTCAGCTCACTCATTCGTTCGACAGGTGAGGGTGTAATGGTGGGCAACAACTGCCACCGTTGCCTTAGACATGGGGAAACATGCGCCAAGATCCACGCCGAGACCATCCAATCAGATCGAAAGTAGCCGGTGAGGTAGAACGTGCTGACACAGCAGCGACCACCTGGTCACGTGCTCGGCACTGTGTCATGGTTGAGAGGGGGAAGACATCCGCATGCTCATTCACATCGCGGCAGCAAGTGCCATGCACCACGGCCTGAGGCAACGAAAGCTCGGTTAAACGCTGTCCACGACCGCTCAGCAGATCGGCTTACGTGCCTTCATCGCAGCCGTCCGTTAAAGCGTACCAGATACCACACGAGACACAGGTAACTCCGGTATAGAGTTAAACGATAATTGTTAGAAACAAAAATGTTTCCACGGTGAAAATTCTTACCCCACTGTTTGTAAAATGGAAAGGTGACCAAAAAGATAAACAATANACAAAAATGTTTCCACGGTGAAAATTCTTACCCCACTGTTTGTAAAATGGAAAGGTGACCAAAAAGATAAACAATATAGTTTTAATATGATATTAACATTTCATCTCATTGCTACCATTACTGTAGATGATACCTGCAATCTTTGCATATGCAGTTCAGATTTTTTTTCTCAAAAATTTCATATATTGTGTTTCTAATTAATAACTCACCAGCGCCTTGTTTTCTTTCAAACTAACAAGTAGTCAAAAACGGATTTCCAGGGTACAGTAAGTAAGTCAAAATAACAGATGGGACATTTTAGTTTCACGAAAAAAAGATCTGCATGACACTGGCATGGAAACCACAAATACAGCNACAAAAATGTTTCCACGGTGAAAATTCTTACCCCACTGTTTGTAAAATGGAAAGGTGACCAAAAAGATAAACAATAGAGTTTTAATATGATATTAACACTTCATCACATTGCTACCATTACTGTAGATGATACCTGCAATCTTTTGCATATGCAGTTAAGATTTTTTTTCTCAAAAATTTCATATTTTGTGTTTTTAATTAATAAATCACGAGCGCCTTGTTTTCTTTCAAACTAACAAGTAGTCAAAAACGGATTTCCAGGGTACAGTAAGTAATTCCAAATAACAGATGGGACATTTTAGTTTCACGAAAAAAAGATCTGCATGACACTGGCATGGAAACCACAAATACAGCCNAAATAACAGATGGGACATTTTAGTTTCACGAAAAAAAGATCTGCATGACACTGGCATGGAAACCACAAATACAGCCTAAAAGTACAGAAAACCCCAGTATAAAAAAAAGTCCTACGATTAGCTACTTGGCATCTGTACCATCTCAACTGTTAGTGATCCCAGTTATTATGTCAATAAGTCAAACATTTATGGGAATGGCTCGTCAATACAGTTCCAAACCACGTCACAAATATCTACGATAATCTGTAATACTGCTTGTCAATTTCTCTTAAAATTCACTTCACTTAAAAAATATATTTTGGTTTCACCTTAAACCATATCCTACACCTTCATCTGTAACGATGCTTATTCTACGTCATTTGCTTCGTGGAAAGCTCTGAACTTCACCTTGTGTATATAGGATGTTGCGCAATCTAAATAGGTTTATGCAGGGTAGGCTACGTCGGTCTCATCGACTTAATTTATACGTATTAAACTATCTCTGGTTGTGAAAATTATGTCATAAACTTTGTCACGTCACATGTCAAGCAACATTATTTTTCGTCTTGCTCATGAAGTGATGTTATTTAAGGGCATGTTCATGGTGTCCATTCCACTATGCAAATTACTTCTTTGAACACATATTTATAAAATTATGTTCATATATTTGACAGATGCTCAGTACTTGTCAATACGACCTTCAAAAAATGTATGGGCTGTGAGAGTGGAAATTAATACAGATAGTACGAATCCTGTTGAAACAGAGCGATGACAGCAGAAATGGTATCTTTTAAGAAAGTGAGAACACNTAATACAGATAGTACGAATCCTGTTGAAACAGAGCGATGACAGCAGAAATGGTATCTTTTAAGAAAGTGAGAACACTTTGCAGACTTTTTCTTTCAAATCATATTTTTTATCTTGTTTATTCACAAATTACATCACAGCCTCAATATTTTTCAAGCGAACGAACAGCGAACAAACCTGCATACTTTAAGCTTGGAGCTCCTGGAGGTGTAAGATTTCAAGTCTGCGTCACACAACAAAAAGTTAGCCTCACCGCAACTGCTTTCGCCTTGAGATAATGGGGAAGTTGTNTAATACAGATAGTACGAATCCTGTTGAAACAGAGCGATGACAGCAGAAATGGTATCTTTTAAGAAAGTGAGAACACGTTGCAGACATTTTCTTTCAAATAATATTTTTTATCTCGTTTATTCACAAATTACATCACAGCCTCAATATTTTTCAAGCGAACGAACAGCGAACAAACCTGCATACTTTAAGCTTGGAGTCTCCTGGAGGTGTAAGTTTTCAAGTCTGCGTCACACAACAAAAAGTTAGCCTCACCGCAACTGCTTTCGCCTTGAGATAATGGGGAAGTTGTTNTTTCAAGTCTGCGTCACACAACAAAAAGTTAGCCTCACCGCAACTGCTTTCGCCTTGAGATAATGGGGAAGTTGTTAGTGCGTTCCGTAGAAAACCTTGTTAAAATATCCGCTCGATAGCATCTGTTACGTGATTAATTCGTATTGCTTATCCTCTTTAACACTTTCCTCATCCTTATTTTTCACGTTCAGTGCAGATTCAGCGATAATAAGAAGAGAGGGGGCTAGAGAAGTTAACACAATTAAAACTAAGCAGAAAGCGGTAGTATTTAGTAGTGGGCAGTACACTGACGAAAATTAAGTCTACAATAAAAGCACATTATTAAAGAAAGTTGTTTGAAATTAAAATGGAAAAAAGNGTACACTGACGAAAATTAAGTCTACAATAAAAGCACATTATTAAAGAAAGTTGTTTGAAATTAAAATGGAAAAAAGTATTTTTTTTAGTTGTATTTTTATTTTCGCAAGATTTCTTACCAGCAAGCAAAGAGAAATATATCGCTGTTGTCAATACNTTTTTTTAGTTGTATTTTTATTTTCGCAAGATTTCTTACCAGCAAGCAAAGAGAAATATATCGCTGTTGTCAATACTAAAATAAATATTAGTAACCTTACTGCTCAATGACAAATCCTTCAACTAAATGCTTAATTTTTCAATTGTGTAAAGAACTTAACACAAAGAGGAGTCGACTCAGCAGAGTCGCCATCTTTGTGAATTTTCCTTTAGATCTGGTGATTGCAGAATATGGTGTGGTAGCAAAATTTCATATTTCAGACAAGTTAATGAAATACCGACTTTTTTTAAAATCTGGTAGCATTTCTGGTTGATTGAAGGAAGAATGAATTGTTTTCCTACCATCACATTATGACACTTTTGTGTCTTCANTGGTAGCATTTCTGGTTGATTGAAGGAAGAATGAATTGTTTTCCTACCATCACATTATGACACTTTTGTGTCTTCAGGACGATTTCTTTAACTGTAATTCAAATGATGTATACCTGGAGAGAGAATGGGATATCTTGAAATGCATATTATCAATGTCACTTGTTATTATATATTTATTTGGTCGTGTGAGAAGTCACTTGAGGGAATAGCAATAATGCTACGCGCTCGCTGCTTCTCACCCCGCGCGAGCGAGATATAGTGAATTACAAAGTTATTATATGACAGCAGCGGCGGCAAATCGATGGGATGTTTTGAATGACAGGGGAGCGAAACCGCGTTTCTGATACAAAAAGCGAGCCGACACGATAATCCCTTTTACGGCGCGCGCTACTTACCCTAGTTGTATTGAGTTTTTGCACATATCTGAAGAAGTTTCTAGTGGTTTGCTGCCCTAGTGTCTCTTATCTAGACTCGGGGTGCGGCGAACCATCCAGGTCAAGGCCAGTGGCAATAAAAAGAGCGTCGGGCGTCTGAGCCGGCAGTTTTTGAATGGATGAGTTTCAGCGATAGAATACTAGCGAGAAGGGAAGCGCGCGGCGAGAGAAGTGAACAGCTGGTGGGAAATCTGTGATTGCGAACATCAGAGCAGTGAAGTGTACGACTGCAGGCTGGACTATTGGACTGGATGCGTGTGTGGAAGACATTACAAATAATGGCAACTTATAGACTGAACGTGTGTTAATAATGAGTATGGGATAATTGACAATAACCAAACAGTGACATAAAGAAGGACGTGAATTAGAGTTAAAATTTTAATCAAATATTGCGCTCACTGTAAAATAAAAAGATTAATAACAGAGACAGATAATTTCATACTCTAAATACCCCAGGCATCTTGTAATAACCCGTTTTGGACCCGTCGCAAGCGAAGCGCTGAGAATATCTGCATTGGCAAAGTACTTGAAATGTCAGTATACAGGATGGTCCGGCTAACATGGACACCCCAAAAATTTCCAGAACACGAAATGCAAATTGAAATTACGTACCAGGGCAAGTAAACTGCAGCAAAGTGACTATTCGTAACACGTGTATGGACATAAATAATTAAACCACATATGATTTTTCCCCTGGAAACATACATATATTTCAACATAATCTGAAACTACGTGCAAAGAGTAATTCAGTGATATAGAAATTGCAATGGAAAGAAGCACAGAAACACCAAGAAATAATGTGCAATCATGATTAAGATCAGTGGGCCGGTAGATGAGGCAGTGGACCTGCACTGAAAACTATAAGCAAGCAACAGCCGCCGTAACTCATCCTGGTGAGATCGCTTACTTATAACAGCGTAGCGCTCACCTTAATGGGGCAAGGGGCACGGAATGCGATATTGGACAAAGGGACCACTGGAGCGGAGGGAATACGGGCATTGTGAGTGCAAGTCTGATATGAATACATTAAATATTATTCAGATACCAACATAATTCAGGCAATTTGTTTCCTAGTTAGTAACTGTGGTGAGTAACGTGTGAGTACTCGTTACTCAGCACAACAAAAATAGAACAAAACTACCCACGGAAAAATTGCAATTGCATCCGCATTCATGGTACAAAAGAGGACTTTTTTGTTGAAACAATTCACATTAGGTTTTTTCACAACATGTGCTCGATGTGTTTGCTATCGACAGCAAAACACATCTGTAAACGAACATGTAAGAATCGACCAGTGGCTTGAAGTGTTTCTGGCGTAATGCCTCTGCAAGCTGCCACAATGTGTTCCTGCATGTCTTCTGGCGTCGTAGAAACCATGTTGTACACCCTGTCTTTCAGTGTTCCCCTCAGGACAAATCGAGAGGTGTGAGGTCGTGGGAGCAAGCTGGTCATCTTACAACAACACCAGGCCCTAACCACAGGTTTGGAAACGTTTCATTGAATACTCTGCCTCGCCACCAAATAAACATGGGCAGGACAACGTTCATGCTAAAACCACAAATCACGACGTATGACGAGCGATATATATCTTCCAAAAGTGCTGGTAAGGTCTCTCTCTAAGGAAATGGGCGTACGTACAGCCGGTCATTGTTTCTTGAATGAAGTATGTCCCTATCATGTAGTCTGGGATGATTCCACACCACACATTCCGTTCCACTATCGCTGGTGCTTCATGTGCCGNTGGTAGCATTTCTGGTTGATTGAAGGAAGAATGAATTGTTTTCCTACCATCACATTATGACACTTTTGTGTCTTCAAGACGATTTCTTTAACTGTAATACAAATGATGTATACCTGGAGAGAGAATGGGATATCTTGAAATGCATATTATCAATGTCACTTGTTATTATATATTTATTTGGTCGTGTGAGAAGTCACTTGAGGGAATAGCAATAATGCTACGCGCTCGCTGCTTCTCACCTCGCGCGAACGAGATATAGTGAATTACAAAGTTATTATATGACAGCAGCGGCGGCAAATCGATGGGATGTTTTGAATGACAGGGGAGCGAAACCGCGTTTCTGATACAAAAAGCGAGCCGACACGATAATCCCTTTTACGGCGCGCGCTACTTACCCTAGTTGTATTGAGTTTTTGCACATATCTGAAGAAGTTTCTAGTGGCTTGCTGCCCTAGTGTCTCTTATCTAGACTCGGGGTGCGGCGAACCATCCAGGTCAAGGCCAGTGGCAATAAAAAGAGCGTCGGGCGTCTGAGCCGGCAGTTTTTGAATGGATGCGTTTCAGCGATAGAATACTAGCGAGAATGGAAGCGCGCGGCGAGAGAAGTGACCAGCTGGTGGGAAATCTGTGATTGCGAACATCAGAGCAGTGAAGTGTACGACTGCAGGCTGGACTATTGGACTGGATGCGTGTGTGGAAGACATTACAAATAATGGCTACTTATATACTGAACGTGTGTTAAGAGTATGGGATAATTGACAATAACCAAACAGTGACATAAAGAAGGACGTGAATTAGAGTTAAAATTTTAATCAAATATTGCGCTCACTGTAAAATAAAAAGATTAATAACAGAGACAGATAATTTCATGCTCTAAATACCCCAGGCATCTTGTAATAACCCGTTTTGGACCCGTCGCAAGCGAAGCGCTGAGAATATCTGCATTGGCAAAGTACTTGAAATGTCAGTATACAGGATGGTCCGGCTAACATGGACACCCCAAAAATTTCCAGAACACGAAATGCAAATTGAAATTACGTACCAGGGCAAGTAAACTGCAGCAAAGTGACTATTCGTAACACGTGTATGGACATAAATAATTAAACCACATATGATTTTTCCCCTGGAAACATACATATATTTCAACATAATCTGAAACTACGTGCAAAGAGTAATTCAGTGATATAGAAATTGCAATGGAAAGAAGCACAGAAACACCAAGAAATAATGTGCAATCATGATTAAGATCAGTGGGCCGGTAGATGAGGCAGTGGACCTGCACTCAAAACTATAAGCAAGCAACAGCCACCGTAACTCATCCTGGTGAGATCGCTTACTTATAACAGCGTAGCGCTCACCTTAATGGGGCAAGGGGCACGGAATGCGATATTGGACAAAGGGACCACTGGAGCGGAGGGAGTACGGGCATTGTGAGTGCAAGTCTGATATGAATACATTAAATATTATTCAGATAACAACATAATTCAGGCAATTTGTTTCCTAGTTAGTAACTGTGGTGAGTAACGTGTGAGTACTCGTTACTCAGCACAACAAAAATAGAACAAAACTACCCACGGAAAAATTGCAATTGCATCCGCATTCATGGTACAAAAGAGGACATTTTTTGTTGAAACAATTCACATTAGGTTTTTTCACAACATGTGCTCGATGTGTTTGCTATCGACAGCAAAACACATCTGTAAACGAACATGTAAGAATCGACCAGTGGCTTGAAGTGTTTCTGGCGTAATGCCTCTGCAAGCTGCCACAATGTGTTCCTGCATGTCTTCTGGCGTCGTAGAAACCATGTTGTACACCCTGTCTTTCAGTGTTCCCCTCAGGAAAAATCGAGAGGTGTGAGGTCGTGGGAGCAAGCTGGTCATCTTACAACAACACCAGGCCCTAACCACAGGTTTGGAAACGTTTCATTTAATACTCTGCCTCGCCACCAAATAAACATGGGCAGGACAACCTTCATGCTAAAACCACAAATCACGACGTATGTCGAGCGATATATATCTTCCAAAAGTGTTGGTAAGGTCTCTCTCTAAGGAAATGGGCGTACGTACAGCCGGTCATTGTTTCTTGAATGAAGAATGTCCCTATCATGTAGTCTGGGATGATTCCACACCACACATTCCGTTCCACTATCGCTGGTGCTTCATGTGCCGGACCCAACATGCATTCTGCGTCGCTCAGTTGTAAATATTTCGTAAAGTGACGCACACATGGTTCCTGGAGGTAGCTTCATCGATAAATAGTATGGTCTTCAAAAAATTTCTGTCATACCTTACAGACAACAGAACAAACCCACAAAACTAACCACGCAGCTAGAAATCACCTTCATGTAATGCCTGATGATGAGCCATATGATACAGATGCAATTTCCGTTGGCTCAGTATCCATAATACACTTATTTTACTTAATCCTACGAACCTGGAAAGTTCTCGTGTACCTATGTGGGGGTTTGCATCGACACGTGCCAACACATCGTCTTGATGTGTCTCGTCCGTAGCAGTCTTTCGTCGCCAGTCATCCGTCGTACGCGTGTTGTGGAATTTTAAACACCTCGTGATAAAACATGTGTGCAAATTCTTTGTATCGTTTGTCTAGAGATGGGCGTCCAATTAGTATACCTTTCACCATACATTTTGACGGCTTGCGTGGCATTTCTGCCACACTCACCGTAAATAAGTAGAGCGTCCAGTGTTTCCTCATTCGTAAACCTCATTGCGTACATACAGCCAGACACTGCAATACCACTTTACGGGAACTGGTGCTGCGCTGCGATTAGGAAGCTGTCCCGCCAGGATGAGTCACGGCAAGTGTTGCTTGCTTACAGCTGTGAGTTCAGGGCCACTGCCCTATGCAACCGGGCCACCTAACTTAATCATTATTGCACATAATTTCTTGGCGTTTCTGTGTTACATTCCATTGAAAATGCTACATCACTGAATTCCTCTTTGCACGTATTTTCATTTGCCGGTGAAAGATATGTATGTTTCATGGGAAAAAAATATGTGGTTTAATTATTTCTTTCCATACACTTTTTATAAATGGTTACGCTGCGGTTAATTACTTTCCCCGGTACGTAATTTCATTTAGCGAAAACCGCATTTCGTAATCTACAATCGTTCTGAAAATGTTGGAGGTGTCTACAGTAGGTAGATCGTTTTTGTTTCTGAAAATGGTACCTATTTGTTTGCATTGTGAAATATACTATGTCTATGTTTCTGTCCACGGCTTTGCCCATGTGTACTACAAGTTTTCGTCTTTTTAGGATAATTTTCAATAACTGAAACAAGTTTTTAGGTATTTATATAGATAGTCTTTTAATGAAAAGAGCTTATCAAAACCTCATGAGATTTATATGGCATTTAGGAGTCCTCGAATACACATTTTACACCTTTTCGCCCTCTGAGTTATTGGACTACAGAAAACAGTGATATTGGTATTTATGTATTTGCATTTGAAGCCAAGAACACAACATTACCTAATCGATTTGATGAGCTATTAAAGAGACCTCGAAAACATGTTTTACCACTTTTCACTCTCTTAGGGGTAATTTTTGAAAACAAGAAGTTACTTATAACTATAGAGGCAACATTCCTCTGCATAAGTGCAAATAAATCTTAGTGAAGTTCTTGAAAGCTTTGATGGCAGGTAGTGGTTGACGTCTCGTTGACAGCAATATTATTAGAAATTGAAACCAGAAACATGTGTAACAGTACAAAGACAATTAAAATACACGAGTGACTTACCCGAGATACAAATTAAGAAAAACTCTAAATTAAACTACCTTGCAATCAACTGCACCCCATTCAGAAAATAAAAAACGTACATACGCACTTCGTAAAAATTAATAAAGCCTACCTAAGTACAACTTTTTCGTCAAAATTGAGACAAATCGATTGATTGTTTCCCGAGATACGGCATACAAATTATATTATTTCATATGTAACTATTCTACATAATGGTGGAGAAATAAGGCTTTGCATTTAAAATTAGAAAGTATATATATCTAGTACTGTCAGCATACAATTTACAGTTGATATTTATTTTGTAGTTTCGTAGATAAAATATTTCCAAGCTTAAATGTTTATATGGCCTCCATTTTAAAAATGTGTGTCTGTCCCTGCCAAAACTTATGAGTTTATAAAGCTTGCCGTGGTGCAAATTTTTAACCTAATTTTGTATAAATCGGTTTATTTTTCGGAGATTAAAAAATGTTATTTTGTTATGTGAAACTATTTTACAAAATGGGGGGAAAAAGAGATTTTGTGTTCACATTTTATTCCTGTAATTTATACAAACCAAACATACAAATTTAATTTGAATTAAATAGAAAATTTCGACGATATGACAAACGAAAGTAAAATAACTTAATGTCCACAATTTTGAAAATAAGTGTTTGACATCATAAAACATATCCAGTAATGTTACCTACTGCAGTACTAATTGTGTACCAAATTTGGTAGGAATCGGCCATTTGTTTCCCGATATGTTACATAATAACTTTATTTATTCCTGTAGCACAACCTTACAAAATGGAGGACAAAAGAGACTCTGTGTAGACACATTTGATATTAGTTTTAAATACCCCCATCAGACAAAGTTAAGTTGGATTTGAGTAAATGTATTCGAAGATATAACATCCATTATTAAAATTGCTAGATGCCTGCCATTTTGAAAATAAGTATTTGGCATGTTTGAAACATATTTTTACATATCAACTGCGGCAGTACTACTTGATTGCGAAATTTGGTAGGAATCTGTGAATTGTTTCCGACAAATTACACATAAGCTTAATTAATTCATGTAGTGCTATCTTACAAAATGGCGGACAACAGTGGCTGTTTTTGCATTATTGATGCTTGTAATAGATACTATCAACGTAATTATTTTGTTGAAATTGGTAAATTGGTACGGTACCAAGCAAACCTAAAATTTTTGCATGTCCGCATTTTGTAAATAAGTGCCTAATAAAGGATAAATAATAATTTTACCTGGCCTATCAGAGTATTTCTTATGTGTCAATAATGGCGAAAATTGGTTGAGAAGATTTCAAGTTATAATGTAAAATATTTATTTTTACATGCGGAGATAGCTTTCAAAATGGGGGATAAAAGTGGTAAATGTTCAATTTATATCATAATTCTAATACATACCTTCAGCGTAAATTTTTTTGTTTAAATTGGCCAAATGGTATGAAAGGTATACCAAATAAACATAAAAAATATTTATATGTCTGTCATTTTGAAAATCAGTGCCTAATAAAGTTTGTAAAATTACATTTACTTGGACAATCATAGTATTACTTACTTGCCAAATTTTAAGAAAATTGGTTTGAGTAGTTTTTGAGATATAACAAAAAAGGAATGTTTTTTTATAATTTTGCAGTGTCTTCCAAAACGACTGACAAAAGTCGTTGTTGCTTGGCTTATATGATCCTTGTTATAGCTGCTGTTAGAGTACAAAATTTCGTTCAATTTGTGTAAGAGTACGGTAGTAATACCAAATAAACCTAATGTATTTTAAAGGATGCCANTGAAGAAAATTGGTTTGAGTAGTTTTCGAGATATAACAAAAAAGGAATGTTTTTTATAATTTTGCAGTGTCTTCCAAAACGACTGACAAAAGTCGTTGTTGCTTGGCTTATATGATCCTTGTTATAGCTGCTGTTAGCGTACAAAATTTCGTTCAATTTGTGTAAGAGTACGGTAGTAATACCAAATAAACCTAATGTATTTTAAAGGATGCCATTTTGAAAATAAGGTACAAATTAAGTTGAATTACTTACATTTACCTAGCCAATCAAAGTATTATTTACGTATCAAAATGTGGAGAAAATAGGTTGAGTATTTTTTGACATATAACGAATTATTTTTCGTGTTGTGCTATCTTCTAAAATGGTGGACCAACAACAATATTTACCTCCGAATTTAATGCTCACAACTTGCGCTGTCAGCATACAAAATTCGGGTAAGATCGATTGAATGGTTTCCGAGATAAAACATGTATCCCTAAATTTTAAATACCCACAATTTTGAAAGTAAATACCCGGCGTGGTCGAAAACAATAAAAGTCAGGTTTTCTTGCTTAGTACTATATATGTGAACGGAGTTTGGTGAAATGCGGTTCTCGCGTTCGTAAATTGAAGGGGGGACATCCACGCACAGACGCACACACAAGAACACACAGACGCACACATAGACACACAGACACAGACCAGACATGACCATGCATATTGGCGAAATCCAGCCGTCGCAGACCTGGCATCTTGGTGTAANTGTGAACGGAGTTTGGTGAAATGCGGTTCTCGCGTTCGTAAATTGAAGGGGGGACATCCACGCACAGACGCACACACAAGAACACACAGACGCACACATACACACACAGACACAGACCAGACATGACCATGCATATTGGCGAAATCCAGCCGTCGCAGACCTGGCATCTTGGTGTAATCTAGCCACTGGTATCCTAATATAATGATGTTTTATAGTAACTTCCTCTGGTGTTTTGTATCTGATTCTTAACAATTCCTCGCCTGCTGTCTCGCTTATATGTTGCCTGAAACAGTTAGGAATCAATTTGTATCTTGCCTGTTTAAATCCGGTACGTTTTTAACAATGTATCTAGGTAAATAATTAGCTGACAATCTATATTTATATCAACCTGATTCCAGCATAAGACATAGGGCCAGCGGCAGTTGGTAGAAGTAAGACGGCTAGACTTTACCGGCTCGATTCTGGCCTGTAGCTGTTTGTTGAAACCAGTCAAATAATCTACATGGAAACTAGGCAATTTCTATCACACCTGCACGTAACTAACATAAAATATGTGAGGCCGTAGTATATGGACAATACCAATAATATTATGTATATTGACAACCTTTCTCATGAAAAATTGTGCACCAGTGCGCGACCGTCTTCTAGCTTCTCAGTTCGTACTTAACATGCAAATATACTTTTTATGCTTGGGCTCTCAGCTTTCAGTCTTCTACCTAACAGCGGTGTATATATCATGCGCAGCATGTGTGCGACGCCACAGCAGCTCGTCCAACGTCCCTTAACTGGCCCTATGTTATTAATTCATTTTATTGGTGAATGGTAATAACATGAATTAAAGTTTATTCCCATAAACGAACAATTCTCAGAGGTTGTATGTCCCTTGTCCGAAACTATTATACTGATATACTGCAAGCAAACTCCGTTGTATAAATCGGTCAGGTCTCAGGGGTTACCCTTGGACCACAAATTTTTAGGTTCTTACCACGCGTGGCTAAATAAAGTTGTGTGACTTTATGAATATATTTTTCATTAGTTTATTTTGTAAGCTCTTATTACTTTCTCCCATTAAATTTCCGCCATAAAACAGGGACTTAAATAATTAGAAAAATTTTGAATTCATTTTTAAAAATTGATAATATAATCACATTAAATACGCAATTTCAAAATATTTCCTTATAATTATATTTACTCGAATACTAACACAAATACAGGCGTCATTCAGAAGGAACCGCGTAGAGTTGTCGTCAGAACACAACACAGCAATTAGAGTGTGTTTAAACAATAGAAAGAGCCATTATTGATCAGTATACAAACAACTGACTTCTTTATTTTCAAAGTCACGACGTCATGGCTTCAGTGCAAATATCTATCTCGACGTCTCATCTTGACCACGCTTAATGCACTGTCCCACTATCTTCGTCAGTANTATTTTCAAAGTCACGACGTCATGGCTTCAGTGCAAATATCTATCTCGACGTCTCATCTTGACCACGCTTAATGCACTGTCCCACTATCTTCGTCAGTATATTATTGTAAACACATCCTACATTGACATTTTCTTTCTACGATAAATAGTGTTGAATTTTTCGTTATAGTTTTACCACGATAAATTTTACCAACATGGGGAGCAAAAAATAATATAAATACATAACAAAAACTTACAGAAAGATTGGTGCGTTATATTATCATATATTATAAAGATTTGGTATGCTTCATTAATATAAATTCGTAACAAAATTATGACTATATATTGCAATAGAATATTTTATTAAACAGGAAAATCAAATTGTTAGTTGCAAGCCTTTCCTTTTTAACATATAAAGATAATAAAACTTATAGAAGTTATATCAAGCAAATTTACTTCAATGTCTAGTATTATGATCATAATTTTTTTTTATATAATCCCTTATATATTTTATGATATCACTCTTATATACGTGTAATGTGTCGTACATTTTGTTGCGAGCACAACGGAGCCAGNCCTTATATATTTTATGATATCACTCTTATATACGTGTAATGTGTCGTACATTTTGTTGCGAGCACAACGGAGCCAGTCGAGAGGTGCCTGAGCATAAGGGGTATGCGTGTTTTGAGAGACGTGGGTAAACAGAGCTGCCACACCGAGAAATGAGGACGACACCGCGTATATATGGCACGCACGAGACTGCCGTGCGGTGGGAGCCTAAACCAGGTGGGCAGAATCCACCAGCGCCTAGCGAGATCCCTCGATCGAGTACCGTCTACAAGTCTGCATAAAGAATATAGTGGTAAGTGCTAAGTTCGTAGAATGTGTGAGTTGGGGCTTTTTTAGAAGTTTGGTTGTAAACCCTTCTGCATCATTGTCAGTCAGTCATAATATTAGCTGAAAAACTTAACTGGGTACTGAACTTGGATTGCCTTTCATGAGATCATTGTATAAGCATTTATTGTAAATTAAAGTGATAACGTGACCTCAGTATTTGAGTATTTTACTTTTTCTGACTAGCTCTTCAATGCAAAGCAGTGCTATACAGGAACTTGTACTGTCTTAGGTTGCATGTACTAAGATGGTAACATTGGTGGAGGCACCTAAAATGTCCATGATCTGCTTGCATTAAACATCTGTCAATTTTGCTTAGTCTTACTTTTGCTTTGCTCTGTAGTACGCTTATGCATGTTTTGATGACGCTTGGAATTGGGGATACTAACGAGTGCAGTGGAGTGTTAAATTTTACTAACAGTGTCAGCAATAACACGACATGTGTCACCTTATAATACATTTTGTTAACCAGTGTAGTTAAAAAGATCGCATGGATAAAATTTTGCAGCTAGAGCCACGTTAAATAATTAAAGTATTGTGAATACTATATAATAAAAACAACATACTTATACGGCCGCATTTGTTAAAAAATTTATGAGTTCTGATAGAAGTAAATCGTTGTGAGCATCAGAACAGAAATTATTTAAAACCGCAATATTAAATCTATCAGAAGCTAGGCAAGCGATATAACATACGGAACTATCTAACACAACAAGATTTAATTCTCTGATTCAAAAAGTAAATAAACTTATTAAAAAAAATACAAACTTAATTTCAGAATTAGATAGCAAATCCACACGTCTTACAAGAGGACTAGTATCTAAAATTATAGATAAAGGTTAAATTCCCACCCAAGATAATGATGAAGTTCAGCAAATGTGTGATGATATAGACTGCTCTAGCATACAGTATGAAAACAGCAATATAGATTGTGAGCATAACTATATCAATACTTAATCACCGCTTGCATCATACATTAATGTGAGTGCCGAAACCTTACCACAATCAGAAATGGTCGACCCACAACCACTCGAAGTAGTTATTAAAATATCTGAAAAGATTCCTACATTTTCAGGAGGAGTAGGGCAGGATATGCATAACTTTTTATATCACTACATTTCAGTAAGTGATATAAATAACTGGGATGAGGCAGAAAGGTGTAGACGTATACAATTTGATCTGGCAGGAACAACAAAGAGAACGTACAAAGATACAGTAAAGAAGAACAGAGTAGGACAGCAAGTCATGTGGGAAGATATAGTAAGTAAGTAACGAAATACTTTGTCACCCTTTGACTGCATGGAAAAATATATCGGCAGCCTCTGTACAAAAAAAAATAAAAAAATAAAAAAATTGCCAATCACACATTGAAGATATGTTGTACTGTAAGATAAAGTACAGTCCTAATTTACCAGAGGTCGAATTTATAGCAATAATANAAAAAAAAAAATTGAAAAAATTGCCAATTACACATTGAAGATATGTTGTACTGTAAGATAAAGTACAGTCCTAATTTACCAGAGGTCGAATTTATAGCAATAATATGGAAGACTTTGTTGCCATCAGAAGCAGACAAAATAATAGGTCTGCAGAATGATAAGGTAGAGCAACTCATTATTAATCTCAAACCAGTTGACTTAGAACTAAAAAGGTATAAGGAAATTGCAGAGCAAAATAACTTAATTGAAGGAGGGAATTACAAAATTGACACTAAATGCGCAATAGAATCCATTAGTTCAGAACAAAACTCATACAGACACAATTTAAACACTCAAAGATGCACCAATCAGCACAGTAGCAATTACCCAACAAATAGGCATAATGATAACAGTCAGTTCAAGGATGACAGAATAAATCAAAATGACACTAGGCCAATAATAATAGTTCAACGAAAGTACACTTATTTTCAGAATTCAATTTATTACAAGAAAACACACAATTCAAGAAATCAGAGAGTAGGACAATGTTAGAGAAAAACATTTTGTAAGGACGTAGTCTATAAGTCAACAGAAAAAATACAGGGAGTACTTCGTTCCACGAGAGTTCCAATGCTGCTTACGCAAATAGTAATGTCAGAGAAGGAGGTNGCTTTACCCTCGCGTAAAAGAAAGACAATAAAACGTACGGTAAAATAAATCCATCATAATGGTAAAACAGAACAATTTAAGAATAGGAATCAGACCTATGCATAAGGTGCAACAAAAAATTCTAGGGCAGATGGTTGATGTTTATCTACAAAACAAAATGTGGTTAAATTAGATAAGTATGGAGAACAAACAACAGAAAATTGTCTAAGATCGCAAACACACTTCAATAGGCGCAGCATGCCGGAAACAAGCCAATTACAGCATATAATACAAATAAAAAGTTTTAAAATAGGAACCTCGCGCATCGAAGTAGAACAGTCAGCGAGCAGGAACAATTTAAAATAAACCAGGCTGCGGAAATTGCGCATTCGGAAACCACCTTGTCGCGAAAGCAAACGAGCGTTATAAAATGTAGCGTATTGAAATCGCAAAGAAGAAAAAACAGATGTTTATTGGTTCTTAGAAGTGAAGCACAACACACATGCGCGCTCTGCTTTTACGCCGGCCACCACAGTAAACAGTGTGATATGTTTCCAAATCAAAATTTCGAATTCCAAACAGATATTGTAGAAAGGTTCAGAAAATTAAGAAACAAGTTTGGCCTACAACCGCGTAAACAATTAATCAACACAGAACCCGCGTATCATCGTCACGAGGTTACACATAACAAGCACAAGGAAGTGCCGGACAACGATGACACCTCCACCAGGCAGGCTGAGCTCAGTCAACAGCCCCTCGCAAGAGCTAACCAGGCAGTGGTACATTCACGTCAGCAACGTCCTAGTCATGTGTACGTGGAAACAAACACCCGGAGTATTGGTCAAGATCCGGGGCAAGTAACACTATGCCTTATTAGACACGGCATGTAGCCGTAGTGTTTAGCGCAAACACTGATTACAAATCAGCAAATGCAGCTCGTTGAAGAAAAGTAGGAACCACAGAGGATATACACCGAAAAGCCAAAAAAAACTGGTAAACCTGCCTAATATCGTGTACGGCCCCCGCGAGTACGCAGAAGTGCCGCAAGACTACGTGGCATGGACTCGACTAATGTNACCGCGTAAACAATTAATCAACACAGAACCCGCGTATCATCGTCACGAGGTTACACATAACAAGCACAAGGAAGTGTCCGACAACGATGACACCTCCACCAGGCAGGCTGAGCTCAGTCAACAGCCCCTCGCAAGAGCTAACCAGGGAGTGGTACATTCACGTCAGCAACGTCCTAGTCATGTGTACGTGGAAACAAACACCCGGAGTATTGGTCAAGATCCGGGGCAAGTAACACTATGCCTTATTAGACACGGTATGTAGCCGTAGTGTTTAGCGCAAACAATGATTACAAATGAGCAAATGCAGCTCGTTGAAGAAAAGTAGGAACCACAGAGGATATTCACCGAAAAGCCAAAAAAAACTGGTAAACANATGCAGCTCGTTGAAGAAAAGTAGGAACCACAGAGGATATTCACCGAAAAGCCAAAAAAAACTGGTAAACATGCCTAATATCGTGTACGGCCCCCGCGAGTACGCAGAAGTGCCGCAAGACTACGTGGCATGGACTCGACTAATGTCTGAAGGTATGCAGGAGGTATTTCATACCATATATCCTGCAGGACAGCCCACAAATCCATAGGAGTGCGAGGCAGTGGACATCTCTTCTGAACAGCAACTCTCGGCGTGTGGGGTGTCGCATTGTCCTGCTAGAATTGTCCACGTCCATCGGAATGCACAATGGACATGAATGGGTGCAGGTGATCGGACAGGATGATTACGTATCTGTCACATGTCAGAGTCGTATCTAGACCTATCAGGGGTCCCATTTCAAGCCAACTGCACACACCCTATACCATGACAGAGCCTCCACCAGCTTCAACAGTCCCATCTGTTGACATGTAGGGTCCATGGATTCATGAGGATGTCTCCATACCCGTACACGTCCATCCGCTCGATACAATTAGAAAAGAGACTCGTCAGACCAGGCAACGTGTTTCCAGTCATCAACAGTCCAATGGCGGTGTTGGCGGACCCAGGCGAGGCGTAAAGCTTTGTGTCGTCCAGTCGACAACGGTACTCGATTGGGCCTTCGGCTCCGAAAGCCCATATAAATGATGGTCCGTTGAATAGTTCGCACGCTGGCACTTGTTGATTCCCCAGCATTGAAATCTGTGCCAATTTGAGAAAGGGTTGCACGTCTGTCACGTTTAAAGATTCACGTCAGTCGTCGTTTCTCCCGTTCTTTCACGATATTTTTCCGGCAGCAGCGATGTCGAAGATTTAATGTTTTGCCGGATTCCCAATATATACGGTACACTTGTGAAATGGTCGTAAGCGAAAATCCAAATTGTATCGCTACCTCGGAGATGCTATGTCCCATCTCTCGTGCGCCGACTATAACAGCACGTTCAAACTCACTTAAATCTTGATAACCTGCCATTGTAGCAGCAGTAACCGATCTAGCTGCCGACCGCATCACGTTACTCTGATTAGTTCCATACCTCTGTTATTTGCATAAGCACGTCTATACCAGTTTTTTTGGCTCTCCAGTGTAGAACCGCCGAGGTTTAAGACAAACATTAAGTTAATTATTTAGGGAATAAATTCCCGCAAGACTTGTTATTTATACAGAATTTGAATATTGGCATAAAATTAGGTACTGATTTCATTAAATCTTACAAAATTATTCTTTTAATAAACCATAACACAATGTTTATAAACAGTAATGACACAGACAAAATATTGGAGGTGACTTTGTAGAGATCAGTCACATAAGCTTTACAGGCAAATACTCTACAATATTGTATAAATATAATTGAGACAGTGGAATCAGATACCATTCAAACAATAAAAACAAAAATTCATCAAACCTAGATGACTATCAAAAAAATCAACACGAGAAAGTTATCAGTAAATATCAAGACAGATTTGCTAATAATATTTTAGAATTAACTCAAATAAAAAAAGTACCAAATAAAACTACATTTTCTACCAAATAAGCCAATCCACACTAGGCCGTATCTAAATTAGTCCTAAAATACGAGAACAACTGACACATGAAAAAAAAATTACACGATTTCTGCGCGTATAATTGAAAAAATCTGATTCAGCTTTTGCGGCGCCTTGCCTAGTAATAAGAAAAAAAACAAGGGGGAATGAAATTCTTAACACTTTTTTTTTACTAATTCAATATTTGCAGAAGGTGCAATATCAACCTCCTAGGATGGAAGATATAATAAATGCATTACAATANGTTTACTAATTCAATATTTGCAGAAGGTGCAATATCAACCTCCTAGGATGGAAGATATAATAAATGCATTACAATATTCAAAATATATCACATAAATATATATATTCTCGGATTTTTATAATATCCCTGTCAGAGAACAGAATATACATAAATTAGCATTCGCATTGATGGAATATGACGGAACCAGTATAGAAAAATCCCCATGGGCCTCTCGACTTCACCACAATATTTTCAACAATTTATAGATATTTTGCTAGAACCATTANTAGAAAAATCCCCATGGGCCTCTCGACTTCACCACAATATTTTCAACAATTTATAGATATTTTGCTAGAACCATTAAGATGGAATAACGCGATAACATATATTGACGATGTATTCATTCTAGGAGATAACTTCAGAGATCACATTTCAAATATACGTAAAACATTTGATAGGTTAAGAAAATTTAATGTTAACATTAATGAAAAAAAAAAGTTCATTTGCGCAGCAATAAATGTAATATTAGGACACTACATAATACCCTCTAATATAAGTAGTGACACAGAAAAAAGTCAAACTGTTCAACAAATGACANAATATTAGGACACTACATAATACCCTCTAATATAAGTAGTGACACAGAAAAAAGTCAAACTGTTCAACAAATGACACCGCCAGCAAAAATGAAACAACTACGAACCTTTTAATGTATGACGTCTTATTTAAGAATATATAATACCAAATTACGCTATTAGAGCAGAACCATTCGTACAACTAACAAAAAACAATATCGATTAAAATTGGGAACATCGTGAACATAAAGCATTTTTAGAATTAAAACAGAGTATACAAAATACACCAATTCTGCAACGTTTCGAAGAAAATAAACAAACGATTTAAGCATGTGATGCGTCACAAACAGCTATAGGGGCGGTATTAATGCAATAAGATAATCACNAAATAAACAAACGATTTAAGCATGTGATGCGTCACAAACAGCTATAGGGGCGGTATTAATGCAATAAGATAATCACGGAAATCACAAAAACATAGTCACGTTAGCATCCAAAAATGTATATTTTAATGAAACCAAATGGTCAACAAAAGAGAGAGAGAGAGAGAGAGAGAGAGAGAGAAAGAGAGTTAGGAGCAATGAAATTTTTTTGAAATTATTTCAGACAGTACTTGTACGTGAAACGGACCATGCCTGTCTTAGGTACTAAAAAACTATAGCTGAGCACAATATTCCGATACAAAATATGGCAATATTATTAGTAGAATATGATTTCCAAACGCGGATTGTCAAAGGTAATTTAAATACTTTACAAGATCTGTTAAGTAGAATACCAACGCCAGGATTAGCTCGATTGCAATTTTTAAAATAAAAGGAGGAAAGAAAAATATAGATTATATACCAGGCATTAGCGTAGGTTATATATAAGAAGAAAAAAACCTGAATTGCGCAAAAAAATTGCAAAATACATAAATAATAATTGGGAAAAAAAAAAAAAATATTTTGTGGAAAATAAATTAGACACTTGTGATAAATCAAAAATAAGTAAAGCCATTATAGATTTTGAAATTAATTCCATTGCATTTACTTGCCAAAACAAACACAAAATTATTTCAGATAGCTGTAAAAATAATTCAGGAAGGAAATCCTCTCAAAAATAAAATTGTCCAGTTTGGATCCTCTTCTAAATACAATAATATTAATAATTAAATAAAACTGTAAAACATATTACCTTCCAGTATATAATCATGAAGAGGAGTAGATTATAATTGATAATGATCAGGAACTATTAATGTTTATGATTCAACATACAAATCAGTCATCTTTTTCAGGAGTATATGAACGCGATCCACACATACAAAAATTTACAATCGCGCTAACTCATTCAGACAAAGCAGACACTAAATAAGCCAAATTAGCTGGACGCTATGAAATAGAACCAAATGGAGGAATTTTTCTAAAAATTCTTACCTCAGTAGGAGGGAATAAACTAACACTAGTACCACAATACAATGGAATGAAATCATAGCTATGCATAATTATTCATTATTAGGAGGCAGTCATTTTAGTACTCTTAAAACATTACAAAAAATCAAACAAGCTTATTACTGGGACTCTATGCATAAAGAAGTAAAGGATTATATTACACAATGTCCCAGATGTAAAAAAAAACCTACCAAACAAAAACCTACGGGGCACCTCCAGTCTATCGAGCCACCGCCATTATTAAAAGCGTGGGCGCTAGAAGCAAAAGGGTCGTTATAAATATATCACAAAGGAAATCGCTATACTTTGGTAATAACATAATTTTTCAGTTGATTTGTTGTAACAAAGGCTGTTAAACTAATAGACGCCTATACATGTGCAGAATTCATTAAAGAAGTTATTTTTAGATACGGATGCCCTCAAAAAATCTTAACTAACATAGGAAAATCTTTTAGTAATGAATTAATATCAACATTGTTACATAAATTGTAGATTAAGAGTTTCAATACTGCTAGTTAACACCCTTCTTGCAATGATCTGGTCGAGTCCATAAACAAGATATTAGGACACCAGTTCACAGCATTAGCGCATGAGGACCCCGTTGCGTGGGACGAGTATTTGTATTATATTATTTTTAATTATAATACAATTGTAAACACAAGCACAAAATTCAAACCATTTTAATTAGTGCATGTCGTTGAAG
This sequence comes from Clitarchus hookeri, assembly GCA_002778355.1. Taxonomy (NCBI): domain Eukaryota; kingdom Metazoa; phylum Arthropoda; class Insecta; order Phasmatodea; family Phasmatidae; genus Clitarchus; species Clitarchus hookeri. The sequence continues at coordinate 77,640 of NQII01003853.1, read as the reverse complement.
CAATGCAACCATCGCACGTATTAATAGATAAATATTCTTAAAGAGGTCAGGATTGGTGTCATAAACTGGTAAAAAAAATAGGAAACAAGCTTAGATAAATTTACTCTAATCGCAACAAAATCAAAGACGACAATTTGAAAAAACTCAATGAACCAACAAAATAAAAGAAGATGATTGGGTTTGGGTCCGTAACAGATAAGGCCATAAGGCATTATCATCACTACATAGTATAAAAGAAAGTCCCTGGCGCGCGTCTATCTGTCTGTATGGCTGCGCTAATCTCGAAAACCACAAAACGGATTGGATGCGATTTTTACTGTTATGATCTACATTTTTCGAGGAAGGTTTGTGTGTATTAAAAATTGCTCTAACACATATAGAAGCTGAGTATTAACGGTATTAGGGAATCAAGTCGTGAAAAAAGTTTGCCGCCAGCGCGCTCTCCTGGAATACGCTGCCAAATCCTTTAGAGATATAACAAAATCATGTACCGAAGAAGTGTGTAAAATGAAATGATCTACAAAATAGTCACCAATAGCATATATCTATCTTAAATAGATAAGTAGCAATACACGTAACTACAATTTAAATTACGCAGTAAAAACAAACGTAAAATTCACTGTCTTTTCTAACCATGAAGAACTTAATCTATAAAAAAGAGATGTGCTTGGTATATTATACGTTATCCATCCCAATAATAGTGAGTGCTTTCACTTAAGCATGTTATTGCATGAGGTTAAAGGTCCCACTTCTTTTGGCCATCTAAAAACTGTGGAAGGAGTCATTTACGACACTTTTCAAGCTGTGTGCAACTGTTTACTAGAAGACGACAATCACTGGGAAAGNGAGATATAACAAAATCATGTACCGAAGAAGTGTGTAAAATGAAATGATCTACAAAATAGTCACCAATAGCATATATATATCTTAAATAGATACGTAGCAATACACGTAACTACAATTTAAATTACGCAGTAAAAACAAACGTAAAATTCACTGTCTTTTCTAACCATGAAGAACTAAATCTATAAAAAAGAGATGTGCTTGGTATATTATACGTTATCCATCCCAATAATAGTGAGTGCTTTCACTTAAGCATGTTATTGCATGAGGTTAAAGGTCCCACTTCTTTTGGCCATCTAAAATGTGGAAGGAGTCATTTACGACACTTTTCAAGCTGTGTGCAACTGTTTACTAGAAGACGACAATCACTGGGAAAGNATGTGGAAGGAGTCATTTACGACACTTTTCAAGCTGTGTGCAACTGTTTACTAGAAGACGACAATCACTGGGAAAGCACACTGTCGGATGCTGCACTATGCAAATCAGCTTAATCGCTTTGATATTTATTTTCCATCCTAATAGCTTTCTACCAAATTACTGACCTGTTGAGTCTTTGGAATAATTATCGGGAATGTATGTCGGAAAATATATTACATCGATTAAAGATGGCGTCAGGATTATAATATTTAAATTATAACCATAACATATTCGACGAAGCGTTAATTGAAGTAAACAAAATATTATAATGTCAAGCAGGCAAATCCATCACAGGTTTTGGTCTTCCTTTGCCAGTTAACGCTAATTCAAACCTTCAAAATGCTGAATTATTGANGGCAAATCCATCACAGGTTTTGGTCTTCCTTTGCCAGTTAACGCTAATTCAAACCTTCAAAATGCTGAATTATTGAAGGAGACATCGTATGATCAATCTCGGCTTTTACAAACCCTCAGACTCCAACGTCAAACAAAAGTCTTTTTGTGCTGGCGGTCGGAGGCAAAACGATTAATGTTGTATACAAAGGAATTTTCTAANGGCAAATCCATCACAGGTTTTGGTCTTCCTTTGCCAGTTAACGCTAATTCAAACCTTCAAAATGCTGAATTATTGAGGGAGACATCGTATGATCAATCTTGGCTTTTACAAACCCTCAGACTCCGNAGACTCCAACGTCAAACAAAAGTCTTTTTGTGCTGGCGGTCGGAGGCAAAACGATTAATGTTGTATACAAAGGAATTTTCTAAACCACTATCATATAATATTGTTATATTAGAGATGAATGTGGATAAAGCGAAGGAGTTAGATATGTCAGGATCGTGGTAAATGGAGGTTCATAATCTCTGGGAGACAGGCATGACGTGTATGTCTGTATGTATGTTATATATGATAGCAGTTTACTAATTTACTATAATATAATATTGTAATTGTCTTTTCCCAATTTATCTAATAGTGTATCACTGTAAAATCTAAATGGTTTTAATATAAAGGACCCGTTTTAGTCACTAAAAGGATGGGACCTTCTACGATTAAAATTAAAATTAAAAAGTAGGCAACTGACACAATAAATACACATAATATAAAAATCGCGCATGTCAGATAACACAATTTTGTTTTATTTCAGGTCAACAGAATAACTAAGATGAGAGCCATGGCCTAAGTGTATAGAAGAAAATTTCACCTCTTCATCTTGTTTCTCCTAGGTTCAACATTGCAATCATCATTTCGCACACACGAGGGCCTATATTGGAAAGATGTAGGGGAAAATATTTATTACTAGGAAACAATTTTTCACACTATACCATTGCAAAAATCCATCCTACCACAAGCAATTTATGTTTTGCTGCATAAAGTTTGCTCACTAAACATACCTTTAGTCTGCGATAATATCAAGGCAATTCAGAGATATATTGAGACAATGCATGTTAACTTTTTGGCACAATTTTCAAATGAGATAACATATCCCACAAAAGGAAAAAGAGGCATTTAAATTTTAGCAGAATTTCTTATTTCTAATGATAAACAAACCCACCAAATAATTTGCGCGTCATTTGTTTCAACAGTTCTTTAAATAGAGATATTCCAGCCGCCATAGCTGGTAGCAATGAGCTCAAATTGCCATATGGATGCACTCTGACCGCCAGAAAATAAATACTTTCTACTGCATCACACATATGCGACACACGATCACCTGTAATTTCTATTACAAATACGTTGATACCTATACATTGGCTTACCTAAAAGTCTTTTGTTATTAGTCAACTAAATATCGACGAAGTAATACATTTTATATCTAGAAACACATCACTTGATACTACGTGGAAAAATCAAACATGTATCTTTCAACATATTTCCGACATATTCTGAAAATACGGAAACACAAATCACGTAAGTAGACAGTGGTTTTCCATTCCTAACTCAAACAAGTTATAATTACGCCAGCAGCTATAGTATTATTTTCCTAATAATCGCTTCACTTACGCTATATATTAAGCTATTAAAATTTACCATTCTATTAAAGACACTACTTAAGGATAATGATAATTAACCATTACTGAAGATCCCTACCTCTCTCCAGTATCCACTACATGGTAATCCAGTTTACGAGTGTAAGAACTTCACATGTTCACTACGCCGACCAGAATATCATTTCACATACACAACACGTTAACACACGTAAAGCCTTGCAACACAATATCGGTACCGTTAATTGTATCATTCGCACATGTGCACAATAGCTTGCTATTAATTTAATACAAGTGTCACGCGCGACCAGCATACAATTATCGTGACTTTATCTTCTTCGCTAGAGCGCTCAGTCGCACAGCGCACACAAGTATGCAGCACTTACCGGTGTCTAAAATTCTTACATATTTTCAGAGTCTAAAAACTTTCAAACGCCGGTATACCATAACTTTGTAGCATATAGCTAATAAATTAACAAAATGATCACAAAGATAAAGTTAAATTGTCTTATAGAAAAAGTAATAATGTATATTTTGCCTTAATATTGTCTGTATTATAAAGAGAAAAGGGAAGTAAATTAGTCAAAAAATAATAATAATGGAGCGGACTGTCGCAACAAAAACGTGCACGTACTACCCAACCTTCTTACTCCTTGAGATCGGCGTCTACATTTAAATTGAAAGACGTTCGCACCGATTTGGAATTGAATTGAAATGTTGTTTATAGCCACGAATGTTTTACAAAGACAGGGAACAAAAACAGTGAAATTTATACTAAACAGGCATGCCAGCGCGAAAGACGCTCTTCTGCAGGCAAGAATAAGGGGAACACGGGTTGAAACTAAGATAGCAAAGAAGGAAGGTGACTGAAAAAAGGGGAAACTAACTAAAAACCATAACCAGGAAAGGAACAAGAAGAAAGTGTGCAGACAAGAACACTGCGTGAAAAGAGAAAAAGAAAAGAAGCTTAATCGGAACTGGGAAAATTTAAGTAAAATAATAATTAAAAAATAAATACAGTATAGATGCATTGTCAAGACTGAAATAAATAAACAGAAAAAACCGGGTGTTTAAAAAATTCTGTTTTAAGGCCCCACACAACCATGATTTAAGAGAGAGCCGGGAGGGAAATTTACGTGAAGTGTAAATGAAAGTGTATGTGCATTGCAGGTATCAGGCCCCACACAAACTGACGTGTAAATGCTGTAGTAAAACAAAAGCATTGACGGAAAGTGTGAAGCTGCAGGTGTAAGGCCATGTACGGCCGGTAGGGTAAACAGTAACAAGTAAAAAAATAATTCATAGAAAGGAAATCCTAGCTACGTGGAAGATCGGAAAGGGAGTATACTACTAGAAGAAGGAAAATAAATNATGAAAGTGTATGTGCATTGCAGGTATCAGGCCCCACACAAACTGACGTGTAAATGCTGTAGTAAAACAAAAGCATGGACGGAAAGTTTGAAGCTGCAGGTGTATGGCCATGTACGGCCGGTAGGGTAAACAGTAACAAGTAAAAAAGTAATTCATAGAAAGGAAATCCTAGCTACGTGGAAGATCGGAAAGGGAGTATACTACTAGAAGAAGGAAAATAAATNGTAATTCATAGAAAGGAAATCCTAGCTACGTGGAAGATCGGAAAGGGAGTATACTACTAGAAGAAGGAAAATAAATAAAAGAGGCAGCATCGCCCACGGGTATAATTGCGGCGGCCCCGCACAACCGAGAGAGAAAGAAGAAAAGAGCAGCGAACAGGCACACAACGACTGGTAAGGGAAGGGAAACAATATGAAGCACGATCAGCCAACTCCGGGAGGCAGTTAGCACCAATACGGCACGATACGACCTAGATACAACACGAAGCACCATATACATGTATATCATTATATACATAATGTATAAAACTGTATCTAGTAAATATTGTAAGGTACTATATCACATGTATTTTGAGAATATATTTTATTGTAAATATTAATTAAATATTTTTNTAGTAAATATTGTAAGGTACTATATCACATGTATTTTGAGAATATATTTTATTGTAAATATTAATTAAATATTTTTCACAAGAATGTAATAGCATTTCATAATGTAAACTTTTAACTTATTATCATTTATTTTTCAATGTAAAGTGNATTTTTCACAAGAATGTAATAGCATTTCATAATGTAAACTTTTAACTTATTATCATTTATTTTTCAATGTAAAGTGGCCAAAATCAGATGTTGATATTAATTTATATAGTAAAAACATATTAATACTTGTTCAAGAAATTTTAATTACTAACCCCATCTCACACACTACTAAAACGAAAAACAAATAATAGCAAAGAGATGCTATTAGAAAAAGGATATTTGACAAAATACCATTGCACCCTAATACCGTGTGAACCGCGACCGCGTGGAAGGAAGGGCCTAGTGGAAGGAAGGGCATTCGCTCTGATGACCATTACTACACCGGAGTTTCTGGCAGCTCTGTATCACCAACATGTGTCTCTCAAGCTATTTATCTCCTTTCCTCAACTATGAGGGCTGAGGACAGCCACATTTTCAAGCGAAGGGATGATGTGGCGAGTACAACGGAGCCAGTCGAGAGGTGCCTGAGCATAAGGGGTATGCGTGTTTTGAGAGACGTGGGTAAACAGAGCTGCCACACCGAGAAATGAGGACGACACCGCGTATATATGGCACGCACGAGACTGCCGTGCGGTGGGAGCCTAAACCAGGTGGGCAGACTGCACCAGCGCCTAGCGAGAGCCCTCGATCGAGTACCGTCTACAAGTCTGCATAAAGAATACAGTGGTAAGTGTTGAGTTCGTAGAATGTGTGAGTTGGGGCTTTTTTAGAAGTTTGGTTGTAAACCCTNAAAGAATACAGTGGTAAGTGTTGAGTTCGTAGAATGTGTGAGTTGGGGCTTTTTTAGAAGTTTGGTTGTAAACCCTACTGCATCATTGTCAGTCAGTCATAATATTAACTAAAACACTTAATTGTGAACTCAACTTGGATTGCCTTTCATGAGATCATTGTAGAAGCATTTATTGTAAATTAAAGTGATANAACTTAATTGTGAACTCAACTTGGATTGCCTTTCATGAGATCATTGTAGAAGCATTTATTGTAAATTAAAGTGATAGTGTAACCTCAAAATGTTGAGTCTTTTACTCTTTGTGACTAGTCCTTTAATGCAAAGCTGTGCTTTACTTAACTTTTACTGTCTTAGGTTGCACGAACTAAAATCGTAACAATTAGTTTTACATCAATGATGTAAATTATAGGATTAATAATTGAATAATTTTAGTAATGCTGCAGGACTACAATGCATTCAGTTTCTCCATATAACTCATGACTCGGTGTATTATCTCACATGCACAAAAATTGCTTTAAATTGTTTCCTTATAAATGTGTTGACCCAAGGAGAATTATTTCTGTGATGCAGAAATAAAACCACTTATCTGTGTGGTGCTTAAGAATCCAGATGTTAAGTTATAGTCATAAGAATAATTGAGAACAATGTTTAATTGTAAAATGTAATAATAATTAGCAAATACGAAAATTCCTGGCGATGACTGAAGTATTTTCTTGTGCATACTTGCCTCGGGAACGCAGAGAGTATAAATCTGGATACTAAAACCGGAAAGCGGAATAAAAGGGCACTCTTCCCACATCCTGTCGCGATTGAAACTCGGAGTTATCACACTTTATGGCTGGTATCGATCCGCTGCAATAGTAGCAATATTTTCTCCCATTCGTGGGCATAAACACATCCATAGCCATTTTGAGTGCGGCATATGTTATTTCTCTCGCCGCAAATATCAGCGCACGTTCACGAGGATAGCGAGTGTGGAGATCTTCGCAAAACACTGATGCGTATTATTTAAATTAAATAATAATATNGCACGTTCACGAGGATAGCGAGTGTGGAGATCTTCGCAAAACACTGATGCGTATTATTTAAATTAAATAATAATATTATTTTTTTGCGAACAAAAAAATTTCTTTCGTCTGTTTATCGCCATATAAACTAAATGGTAACATTTTTTTAAAAGCTGTATTGCAGTGTTTGCAATTATTAGTATTTCGTAAAGTAAAGAAGTCCGAATATTGCAGTAAAACTGTTTTTAAAACACTTGAAATTACAAACGATAGAATATCATATCATTTTTAATTTAGGTTTCTACAGGGGAAAAAAAAAACCTTATGAGATATTTTTATATTTGTTTATATATGTAACTTTTGCTTCTGTAGGTCCTTTAAAGTCTTCCCAATGCTTTCCCTATAGGTATAAATATTAAATGATATAATTTTTCAGTTTCGATCTTTTGTTAATATTATAATAAAACATTAACCATATTAATTTATATTACTGTTTTTCATTTATTTGTATATTATATCATATTACGTAATTCTTAACCTACTCTTATTACATAATTTATTTTAATATTTTTCACCATGTTGCCAACAAATATAACTCTTGATAATTCTACTATTTTAATCAGACCAAAAACAATTTATCGGCAATAATAATAACAAAATTTTAATAAATAAAAAATTAATAAAAAAATTTACGGTGTACAAAAATTAAACTCATGGTGTCATGGAATTAGCGGATACTGACCTTACCACATGATTCGGTGGTCAAAATTAATATAAAAAGCANGCACGTTCACGAGGATAGCGAGTGTGGAGATCTTCGCAAAACACTGATGCGTATTATTTAAATTAAATAATAATATAATTTTTTTGCGAACAAAAAAATTTCTTTCGTCTGTTTATCGCCATATGAACTAAATGGTAACATTTTTTTTAAAGCTGTATTGCAGTGTTTGCAATTATTAGTATTTCGTAAAGTAAAGAAGTTCGAATATTGCAGTAAAACTGTTTTTAAAACACTTTAAATTACAAACGATAGAATATCATATCATTTTTAACTTAGGTTTCTACAGGGGAAAAAAAAACCTTATGAGATATTTTTATATTTGTTTATATATGTAACTTTTGCTTCTGTAGGTCCTTTAAAGTCTTCCCAATGCTTTCCCTATAGGTATAAATATTAAATGATATAATTTTTCAGTTTCGATCTTTTGTTAATATTATAATAAAACATTAACCATATTAATTTATATTACTGTTTTTCATTTATTTGTATATTATATCATATTACGTAATTCTTAACCTACTCTTATTACATAATTTATTTTAATATTTTTCACCATGTTGCCAACAAATATAACTCTTGATAATTCTACTATTTTAATCAGACCAATAACAATTTATCGGCAATAATAATAACAAAATTTTAATAAATAAAAAATAAATAAAAAAATTTACGGTGTACAAAAATTCAACTCATGGTGTCATGGAATTAGCGGATACTGACCTTACCACATGATTCTGTGGTCAAAATTAATATAAAAAGCAAATATCCTGTAACGGGGTAGCTCACTTCTGCGGGGTCGTTATGGATGCTATTCCTTATCCTACTAGTCGCCGTTTTCTTTTCACCGCTTGTGTTTAAGGTTATCCGCGGAGCGCGGCCGCACACTAAGGTACGCAGTCGCTGTTATTTTAGTATTACATGTAGGGCAGAGATTTGATCGGCTTTTGTCGTATTTTGTTGACTATCGTAATTACCGTGTTTTGCACAGAGTTTTGTAATTCTGTATATGCCAGTAATTAGCATTTTTCTTATTCGGTCTGAGCAGACTATCTTTAATGCAGAAGTGTACCAGACAGACGGCTGGTACGTACCGATAGCAAAAGAAACCATTTTCCTTACCTTTTCGTACGGCAGTACATATAAATACATAGTATGTTCTGGCATAGGGAATGGTAATCCATAGCCGAAGCCGAACTGCAGCCATCTTGTTTCCGTCTGCCATCTTGTTTGNCCTACTGGGAGGCCGGGGTGCGGTATGGCCTCGCGGCTAAGAGCGCCCCGTTAACAAATAAGACCACGACTCTGTCGTGTTTAACAGTAACCTGTAACCTGCCATCTTGTGTACATTGACCATCTATTTGCCATTTGCCATCTAGTCCACCTTCTTGTGCTTTTTGTTTGTTATTTGTTTATCGACGCGCGTGTTTGTTTCTCTCGTCGTCCACTAGACTGCACCACTTGTGTATCTTTGTTTTCGAAGTCACTGCTACAGTGCGCAGGTGTAGTAATTTGCTCCACACACCAGTGTGTATATTTTTTTATGAATTTAAGAATAAAGTGAAATCTGCCATTTACAACAAGAAGATGTAAATATAGTTTAAAAATATTCAAATAATTTTAAATCTTTAAATTATTCCGATTTATATATATATAAATTTTAGCGAAATCTAATGTACAGTATATCAGATTCCGATCAGACTTNTTAAATTATTCCGATTTATATATATATAAATTTTAGCGAAATCTAATGTACAGTATATCAGATTCCGATCAGACTTTCAAGTGTTAATGCTTCGTCTATAAAAACAAGTTTTAATTTTTAAAATGTAAAAAAACTGTTTATTAATATATTTCGACGACGTATTTCAGCTAGGACCCTGTAAAAAATATTAAAACTGTAGTACTTTTTGGTTTTGAAAAAAATTATTAAATATATATTAATTCAAGGAAAATTTATATTCTTATTGTTTTATTTAAAAAGGAGTTAACCTTACCCATATGTCAGCTCTGCGTTAAAAAAAATACAAATAAGAATATTTAATTTTAAAACATAAAACTACCTAGAATGAATTGAGAGGACGACTTTCAGGCTGGTAGCCGGTCTTCACAAAGTAAAAAAATTACTGCACTTTTACAGATCTTCACCTTCATGGTGTCGGATAACCAGAGTTCACATATGTGCACACTTGGTAACAGTAGCGCTATCACTTTAAACATGTCCGCATCTACATGATGTCAAGTAACCTGAGTTAGTGTACGTGCTTNGGTAACAGTAGCGCTATCACTTTAAACATGTCCGCATCTACATGATGTCAAGTAACCTGAGTTAGTGTACGTGCTTGCATGCCGTTTTGTCACGTCTGTATCTGCATTGTGTTTAGTAACCATGAAGTGTCTGCGCATGAGCATGTATGAGAACTACAGAATCATGTTCTGTCATTCTGTTCGGCCTACTGTGATGATGATGATGTAGTCTCACCNTGCATGTATGAGAACTACAGAATCATGTTCTGTCATTCTGTTCGGCCTACTGTGATGATGATGATGTAGTCTCACCTAACCGCTATATTGGATTTTGGTAACATTGACCATGACCTTGGATGAGTTTAATTCCAAAAAAATTGCAAAATTATTAAAAAAAACTAAGAAATTTATAAATAAAACAATGTGTATATTTATGAAAAAGTGTATTAAAAAAATTATTTGCAGTGGTCCCCCCAACACCCTCGCCAATTTTCATTTATTAATTAGTCGGCTGCTTTCTAGCCCCCATTCCTCAACCGTACCCCATCTACTGTTCATTGTTTTCCAACGTTTGCACACTAGAGTGCACTGGTAAGTTCGGATAGACTATTCCATTAGATCATGTCGCGGGACATGCACGAGAAACACAATCTGTAGTCACCACTGAAGGAAAAAAAATAAATATAATTTTAAGACGAGGCCTCACCTATTCTTCTGCAAAGAGCAACGGCAGGTATAGGTTGGTACCACATTCGCTGTTCGCAAGTCGGCAGCAGCGAGAAAGTTAGACTTCGTGGCGTGTTTTGTAACACAAACCGAGAACGGTAGCCGACGACGGCCCGCTCAGACCTATCTACAGCACGCTGTCCGTACAGCGAACTTCGTGCTTCCTAACCACAGTTTTAATATAACATAATACAGTAAAAGTTTATTTTGTCATGTTTTTAACCCCTCGCACCAATCTAAATTTTGTAACAAGCCACGAAAAAAAAAACCTCACATGCAAGTTGACAAAAAAAATTGTAGCGTGTAATGTAAATTTCTGAAGNTAACAAGCCACGAAAAAAAAAACCTCACATGCAAGTTGACAAAAAAAATTGTAGCGTGTAATGTAAATTTCTGAAGTAGGGGAGCCGACTAAATAACTAATGGAAATTAGCCAGGTTGCTGGTAGGGGGACAACTGGAAATACATTTTTAAACTACATTTTTATAAATTTGTAAATAATTTTTTTATTTTTTTTTTCCTGAGAATTTTTTAATTATTCGGTTCAATCTCACTGAAGGTCATGCGCATGGAATTAAGGTCAAGGTCATCCCGATCTAATATGGCTGTTAGGTGACATCACAACATGACGGTCGACCGAACCGGATGACAGGACATGACGCCTGTGTTTCCCAGGCATGTACATGCACATACACTGCACTGTTACCAGATACAGTGTAGTTGCGGACATGAGAAAACNCCAGATACAGTGTAGTTGCGGACATGAGAAAACAACACGGAAGCACGTATGCTATCTCAGCTTAAGCGACATTATGGAAAGTGCGGACCTGTTAAAAGTGCTAACGCATATCTCACCAAGCGTACATGTGTGTGAACACCATGCAGGTGCCGATCTCTAAATGTGTAGTTATATATTTTTTACTTTTTGAAGGCCTGGTACCAGCCTCAAAGCTCTGTTAATGCATCCTATGAAGATTTATTTTGAATAAATTTTTTTTCCTGTTTTTTTTTTTTATTAAAAGAATAGTTGAGGTATGGGTATGGATAACACATTTATTTAAAAAACTAAATTACATTTTTTTGAATATAAATATTGATTTAATTGGTTTTTACAAAATGTATTAAATACCCATTGAAANAGGTTGCTGGTAGGGGGACAACTGGAAATACATTTTTAAACTACATTTTTATAAATTTGTAAATAATTTTTTTATTATTTTTTTTCCTGAGAATTTTTTTATTATTCGGTTCAATCTCACTGAAGGTCATGCGCATGGAATTAAGGTCAAGGTCATCCAGATCTAATATGGCTGTTAGGTGACATCACATCATGACGGTCGACCGAACCGGATGACAGGACATGACGCCTGTGTTTCCCAGGCATGTACATGCACATACACTGCACTGTTACCAGATACAGTGTAGTTGCGGACGTGAGAAAATAACACGGAAGCACGTATGCTATCTCAGCTTAAGCGACATTATGGAAAGTGCGGACCTGTTAAAAGTGCTAACGCATATCTCACCAAGCGTACATGTGTGTGAACACCATGCAGGTGCCGATCTCTAAATGTGTAGTTATATATTTTTTACTTTTTGAAGGCCTGGTACCAGCCTCAAAGCTCTGTTAATGCATCCTATGAAGATTTATTTTGAATAAATTTTTTTTCCTGTTTTTTTTTTATTAAAAGAATAGTTGAGGTATGGGTATGGATAACACATTTATTTAAACAACTAAATTACATTTTTTTGAATATAAATATTGATTTAATTGGTTTTTACAAAATGTATTAAATACCCATTGAAANCAACTAAATTACATTTTTTTGAATATAAATATTGATTTAATTGGTTTTTACAAAATGTATTAAATACCCATTGAAAATTTTATTAAGGTCCTAGGTGTAATGCACAGTCGAATTATACCAAAAACTGTTTTTTTAAATTAAAAATCTTTTTAAAGACAAAATATTAATAGTTGAATACGCATTTTAAAATTATTTTAATATTTATATAACTTATTTACACCTTTTAAATTGCAAATTATGCTTCATATTTAATTTATAAATAAATATACACAGCGGTGTGTGGAGCGATCGGCTACACCTGCGCACTCTAGCAGGGACTTCGGAAAGAAAGATGCATAGGTCGACACAAGTGGTGCACTTTTGCAGACGACGAGAGAAACAAATACGCACATCGATAAACAAATGACAAACGAAAATACACAAGACGGCGGACAAAATAGCGACCAGAAACACGATGACGGGCGGAAACAATATGGCGGGGAAAATAAAATCCTAGGCGGAGACAAGATGGCGCCCCGTCGGTTTCGGCTCTGTCCAGTTTTTCTCATTTTTGAGTTTGTTAATNAATATGGCGGGGAAAATAAAACCCTAGGCGGAGACAAGATGGCGGCCCGTCGGTTTCGGCTCTGTTCCAGTTTTTCTCATTTTTGAGTTTGTTAATAACGGTACGTACCAAGCCTGAAGTCCGTGAGACGTGTCCTGTCTTTTTTAATATCCTTGATAGATTGCTGCCCTCGTGCGCGTCTTACTGTTAGTTTCCGTGTTGCAACCCGATCAGTTGAAACACCGAGCGGGGTGGTGCAGTGTTAACTCACTGGACTCGAATTCTGGAGAACCCGGGTTCGATTCCCGGTCCAACCATCCTGATTTCGGTTTTCCATGGATTCCCGAGATCACTCCAGGGGAATGCTGGGATGGGTCCTTAACAAATTCCATAGCCGATTCCCTCCCATTCCTTTCCCAATTCCTCTTCCCTGAGCAACTTGCTCCGTATCTAATACCCTCGCTGTCAACGAGACGTTAAACCCAACTGCCTACCTGCCTGTAGATCAGTTGAGGATCAATCAGGAGGGAGTACTTTTCTTTTCAGTCACAATCTTTAAGATTAATGTCACTTTCCCGTCTACTACTCTTTTCCAGTCAGGACACAATGCTGTTGAAGAATACTGGGAACTTTGATATAAATGTTGAATAAGGGGATTAATGTAATTGAATTTGTTTGTGAATGTATTTTCCCGATAGTATTTGTTGGTTCGCCTGAGAAGGGGTAAAAAATTAATTTATATATTGCTGATTGAACCATATAAAGTATATAGTCATTGCTGTATTTTATATTTATATTTTCAAAAAGTTTATAAACTAAATAAATATAATGACGATTCTTTGATTAGTAATCGGTTTATCTTCACGCACCGGTACACTTAGCTACGTTTTTCATAAGTGTATGCCATTATGTCTAATGTAATAGTGTCCTTTAGAAACTCTTAGTTGTTGTGTTTCCGAGAAAAACTCACTTACGTTTACGTACACAAAATAACTTTATTTTACTTTAAGCACGGCCCGTTTCATCAGTTTTCATAATGTCGGAACTTCATAAGAGGCGATCGAAGTTTGCTCTGCTCACAACAATGCACATTACTTTCTTTACGTTGAATGCATATAACGTGCACTCAACACATAGCATAGCAATGTTTACCTTTGTGCTAAATGCATGTAACCACGCGGTGATGTCGTGGACCGACTGCGGTAGGTCGTCTGGTGAGTACAACGATGATTTCAGGTGACCCGAAAGAAAAAAAGTTTGGTGTGAGGCCTGGTGACATCGGCGGCCATTCCACAACCTCCCCACTACCAAATCCAAGTGCCTTATAGTTGCCGTGAAAAAGTTTTGCACACGAGTGCCGCATAATCAGCTGACACAGGTCACACTGAAACCACATCTCCTGGCGTACATACTATCAATGCTTCTTCCATTCACTATCTTTATTGGTCCCCAATATTAACACTCCCTAGCCTCTTAAAAAATCAGGAAGTGGCCGCCATCCTGCCTTGCTGCGAAAATTTATTCGCACATGCTCGATGTCACTTGCATGCATTCCACCACTTTCCACTATCACTTTCCACCCAAGGTCCGCCTTCCACTCTGTCACATTCATTCCAAAACCTATTCCTACCGTAATTATTTGAATAACTTTGGATATCTGTAAATTCTCTCAAGCAGTTATAAGTCGATGTACAAGTCAGTTTGTGACAGATGAATGCACATTACTATAGAAGTCGGAAAATCGTTTTTTTATATTGAAGTACAGGAAGGTCAAGACTCTGACTGTGCTGGACAGACACAACGAATTACCATACGTGACAAAACAATTTCTTCTCTTGTACGCTCCGCACGAGATATTGGCACTGTTCAGAGATGGGAAGAGTGATTATGGAGCTGCACCACAGGGAGCTGGTGAAGGGCCTGTCAAATATCCACCTCCACAAGGTGGTGCTTCCTTGTGATTGACTGCGGCCCCTGCATTAGTTGTCGTGGTTACTTTGCGTGTTGATTATTGCATTCTTGCTCTTGATCGAGCACAGTAAACAAGTAAATATTTTAAAAATCTAAAATATTTAGAAAATAAAAAAAATTTAATGTGAGATTTAAGAAAAAAAAAATTACATTCGAAAATTTTACGCCAAATGTTAAAGGGGGGAAACTATTATTCAAAGACTTACATTAAGGATGTCAAGGTTTAGAATCTGGCAAAGAAGATGGAACACACCCACTAACAATATGNAATTTCTTCTCTTGTACGCTCCGCACGAGATATTGGCACTGTTCAGAGATGGGAAGAGTGATTATGGAGCTGCACCTCAGGGAGCTGGTGAAGGGCCTGTCAAATATCCACCTCCACAAGGTGCTTCCTTGTGATTGACTGCGGCCCCTGCATTAGTTGTCGTGGTTACTTTGCGGGTTGATTATTGCATTCTTGCTCTTGATCGAGCACAGTAAACAAGTAAATATTTTAAAAATCTAAAATATTTTGAAAATAAAAAAAATTTAATGTGAGATTTAAGAAAAAAAAATATTACATTCGAAAATTTTACGACAAATGTTAAAGGGGAGAAACTATCATTCAAAGACTTACATTAAGGATGTCAAGGTTTAGAATCTGGCAAAGAAGATGGAACACACCCACTCACAGTATGCGACAAAAAGGCGACTGACACATACCTATAAATTTCATTGACTATGTAGACGATCTCCAACCCAACTCATTTAGAGTCCCCTAACCTGCCTTGATTCTTGTTTGTGTGGCCGTTCGCAAGTTTTCAGTTCATGGTATAGTATGTAGTATGGAGCCTGTATACTTCGCATTTCAGCAGGTAAATAACCTGCAACTTGACAGGTATATTTAATGTTTCTGAAAGCTACCTATTTGTGTAAATTACTCAGTTCATCACTCGCGCTTGCGTTTCACATGGTGCGTATTCGTTACAAAATCATACTTGTTATGTCTATATGCGACTTTACTGAATGTAAACTGTGTACGTAGTAGTGGTACTGGCGTCGAGATATCGAACCTGCAGATAGCTTCGACGCAGTTAAAAATGGAGGACATTTAATGGTACCTCTAATGGCGGTGTGGCGATGCTAACTATGCAGTCGCACGAGTTGATAATTTGACGCAATTAATGTTACTGCCATATGGCCATCATATTCAGAGGAACAGGTGGTAATGCTACAGACAGCGATAAGAAGTTTGTCGCTGACATACCATCACATGAATGGTCCATATTGATCACTACGGGTGAAAACATGGCACTAGTAGCTCATATATTTCGTGTGGGAATTAACACAATAACTTAACTGCACGTCCATATGTCATAGGATAGAGAATAAATTGTAAGGAAAATATTCACTAATACATGGCTGAGTTCAATTCCTCCAACAAAGGAGACCAAAGTATCCGACTTATTTACATCTGCTGTCCAAGGGGTCACTACTGAATTACTATGATGGATTTTCTTATTTATTTGGTGGTTTTTGAGCGCCTTTAATCATCACAAGGTCTTAGTAAGAGAACACTTTTTATTTAGGAAATTAGACTGAATCGACCAGGGCCGGCATTATGGAACCATCCCAGCATTCACCTAGAGTGATTTCGGAAAACCCTGGAAAACAAAAAATCAGGATGGCCGGACCGGGAATAAAACCCAAGTACTCCCGAAAGCGAGTCTAGTAATTTACCACTGCGCTGTATCGCACTATAATTAAAAAAAAATGGTTTGATCCGCAATAATTCATACTGAAAAATATTTGCAAGTTACGGCTGAAGTAAAGTTAATTAAAATCAACGAGAAACTTGGGCCATATGTTATGATTATAATCTATTCGGACGTTGATGCGATCAGATATTAAAAATTTTTGTTTTACTTTTAACTTTGTTGGGNTTGAAATTTGTGTTTTACTTTTAACTTTGTTGGGAAAGTATGTGTATATTCAGAAGCACGCCTGATAATAGCCGGCTGACCTTGATGGAAGTGCCTTAAAAATATGCTACTAGACTTAAAATTTAAATATACAGAAAAGAGCAGAAGATCCGTCCCTATCGCATCAAGTTAAGATCAGTGACGTCTGCAAATTTTGTAACTGGAAGTCCCCAAATCTTATTACGCTAGCTTGAGCCCCTTCGCAATTCTGTGGGCCCACCTGCATGTACGACAGTTGCTTGGCCGGTAACTGCATGGGGCGCGTGTCATGAGCATCCCTATACAGGTTTTAATTGTTAAGAGACGCAAGCATAGCGGCTTGAGCAGGGTTATAAGGTGCCGTCGTAATTGTAGCTATGATCACACTACGAAAGCGGAAAAGTCTTAAATGGTAGGGCACAGCAAAACAACGCAAAGCAGAGAGGGCGTTGTAGAAATCTGTGTGGCAATCTTCAATATTATCAAGGGATATATGGCGGGAGAAAGATGGTAGGTTTTTAGATATAGAAGAAAAATTTTTTTTATTATGGTGCAGAGTGAGATGCTATGATTTAAGTCGTAGCTGATTTGTAACCAGGTTGGCAAGCGGCCCTGGTGGTGGCAGAAAGAACTGAGCCTCGCACAGGAAAATGTGTATAAGTGTTACAGGTAAGGAATAGAAAGAGAGGTATTTGGACGCCGTAAATATTTTTAATTTCCCTGTTCATTACCACGCTTGTAGTTGTGTGATGATGTAAATTTGATGAGAGGTACGAAATTCATCATCATGCCCCACCAATTCTCCCTCCAACTGTGGCAGAGAACAATCTTGTGGCGTCTCTGCCATCTTCGCCTTACATGTCTGCAGAACCTAAGCTATCACGTGATCAGCAGCCAATCACGCGCAATAATCTTTTAGTAGTGGATTCTCTATGAGCCTTGCACCCCCCCCCTCCCCCTGCTGTATCGCGTGTTGGTAACCGAAGTGCGGCCTGCGATGCACTCTTCATGTTGTTGCAAAATTCATTTTTTTTCATGTGAAACGTACATGTCAAAGAAAAAAATGTCTGGCATGGAATTTCGTAACGCCGTCCAGTGCAACGACCGGCTTGAGATTCCCATATTCTATGATGGCTAAAAATATGTTCGAATTGTTAGGGCAAAACACATTCCTTTTGTAAAATGCTGATAATCCCATCGCCCTATAAATGCTTCGAAGGGAGTAACAACCATCTCAATAATTACACAAGGCGTTGAAGCGAATGTAAATGAGTGTTGGAGGTGGAGAAAATGAGTAAGTGGGAAGGGCGTGTACATGTAAAATAGAGCTTACACGATTTAGAATGTTGTAATAAGGGAAAATATGTCAGCTTTCTGAAGATTTGCTCAACGGGAGAAGGTTCTCGAATGAAATGGGTAAATTCAGGAGCGGTCAAAGCAGGGAACTTGGTGGGCTGGGGAGTGATACTAATTCAAGTAAGTTTAATGGTAACGTGGAGGGGGGGCTGCCTTCTGAAATTTTTAAGAAAGGGAGATGGAGTGAAGGTGATAGAATAGGGGTGTGACAAAGGCAATCCTTGGGGTAGAGCTTTGTAATTATTAATACAAAGATTAGTTAGCAGGGTTTTCGGTTACCTAGTGTATGTGGGACTGAAAAGAATTGTATACTTTTTAAAAAAAGTTTGTGGGTAGAGAATTGAATTTGCAACCTCCTATACCTCGAGGCAACCCAAAGTCACACACGCCCAACTTGCCGCCGTTAAGGGCGTTGTCCTAGTACCACAGCACCTAGTTCAGACTCAATACACCCAAACCGACATACTTGCTAACATTATGTGATGTTTTATATTATCTTGCAATACGATATTATAACATTTTATATTAAAATAAATTTATTAAGCATTCCCTTGCAAATATTTTTGTTTTTATATAGCTGCATGCAAATTTTAAGAATGAATACAACTTGA
>NQII01003853.1:39696-58200 GCA_002778355.1 Clitarchus hookeri | reverse complement strand
TAAAATACCCTCAACCTTCAAGGCACATTATAGTCTGTGCCTGGAGGAATTAACTCCGACCCTACGAACCACTCTGTGTGCCACAGGTGGGGAATAGCGTCAAATTTAATTGGTGCACAACAGTAGCGCCGTCAAGTTAAATTAGCGCCCTGACGAGTGGCGTAGCGTCAAACTTTTGCATCATTTAATGATTACTTCAATCAGAAATAAATTTCTTTTTGACTTTTTGGATAATGTAAAAGTAGATAATGCATTACAAAACGGTATTAAATAAGAACCCTTTGCCGATATTTTTAGCCTACAACTCCAGCTTTCTCTTGCACTGCATAATGAATCAACGACATTTCGNAAGAACCCTTTGCCGATATTTTTAGCCTACAACTCCAGCTTTCTCTTGCACTGCATAATGAATCAACGACATTTCGCTCTGGTATAAGTTGGAAACTTTATTTCGTCTCGCAATCTCTATTCTCGGCTGCGAGGAAATGAAATTTTCTGCCCCCAGCTCTCGCCAACTCTTCCGTACAAAGCAGCTTTATAAATATTCAGCCGAAACTCTCCTTGGTCCCCATCTCCTCGAACTCTCTAGAGAAGCAGATACATCTTACACACTCTATCTCGGATTCACCGGTGAAAATGCGTTTCTCCATTCACTCTTTCTGATGTATTTATTTCCACACATCTAAAATCGACGCCACTTCATGAAATTACAATTGAAAGGTTTTTTAACGACAAAACAAACCTTTTCCTTCGNCGCCACTTCATGAAATTACAATTGAAAGGTTTTTTAACGACAAAACAAACCTTTTCCTTCGCGATAAAAAATGGTTAGCGCTAATTGAAAGGTTTTTAACGACAAAACAAACCTTTTCCTTCGCGATAAAAAATGGTTTGCGCTAAGGATGGTATATTAACGAAAATGTCTTGTCTGCTCCAATATTTTAACAATAACTAGAATATATCAACATAACTTTTTAACAGTTATAAATTTGTACAATGAGTTATTCAATTATAGTGTGAATTAAATACTCAGTAGTAATATTGCAAGCACATTAATGCTTAGGAAATAATAACAGTCCATAAAAAGTGTATATATTATTATAAATTCTCGATATTTAAACTAAATAAGAGGTGTTTATTTCCAGTCGTGTACATGACGGCATCTAAAACTAACAGGGAAATGCCACTTTATAAAAAAATTAACTATTCTCAACAAAACGACAACTTGAATTGAAGGGATAATTATTACACTTTTTTTGGTTTTGTCACACACACAAAAAAACAATAATAATTAAAAACATTAAAAAAATTTAATATCGTAGATACCCTTCAGTTTTTATTACCATCAATATCATAGAACTTATGTGATAACAATTACAGTGTTACGTAATTCCAAGAGTCCTAAATTTTACAAAATGTTACATGAAAAATAATAAATGTAACTTTTGTTATTAATATGAACCCAAAAACTTGCATTCATAAAATATTGCTTCGTGTATAAATAAAACTACGTTTTCTGAGTTTTTGTCAAAAAATATATAACGTGGCAGCTAGAAAATCTGCATTTCAGGAGAGAATAACAATTACGTATTTCGGTTCCTATTTATAGGCACTAAGCACCTGATTAATATCAGGCGACGAGCAAATCCTATCAATATTAATGTGAACGACACAGTATACAGGTACAAAAATGTAAAATGGCGTTGCTGTTACTATGGTGTGGGCGTACCCATCCACTGATAGAATGCGCGAGGCTCTGGAATATGCGTTTTGTTTATGGCACAGCTTTCGAAGTGAACAAGCAGACGACAGCTGACGTAACAAGTGAGATGGCACGGCTCCCCTGCACCTGTGGAAATTCATAGCGTATATGGCAACAACTTTCGAAGTGAACAAGCAGACGACAGCTGACGTAACAAGTGAGATGGCATGGCTCCCCTGCACCTGTGGAAATTCATAGCGTATATGGCAACAACTTTCGAAGTGAACAAGCAGACGACAGCTGACGTAACAAGTGAGATGGCATG
Source organism: Clitarchus hookeri (assembly GCA_002778355.1). Classification (NCBI taxonomy): domain Eukaryota; kingdom Metazoa; phylum Arthropoda; class Insecta; order Phasmatodea; family Phasmatidae; genus Clitarchus; species Clitarchus hookeri. The sequence continues at coordinate 56,173 of NQII01003853.1, read as the reverse complement.
GCTCCCCTGCACCTGTGGAAATTCATAGCGTATATGGCAACAACTTTCGAAGTGAACAAGCAGAAAACTCTTAACCAATTGATTACGATTTTTGAGGGAAAGAAGACATTTATAAAATAAACATTGCGTTAACATGAAACATCGAATTTCTCATTTTTACTCTTTTACCATCTGAAAAATATAATTGATGATTCTTGCATGAAATATTGCCCAACTCTACAAGTTTATACTGTTGATACATCAAGAAAGAACAGTGCAATTGTATCTAATAAAGATTACTCTGAGGACGATGTTTGGGTAAGAATCATTTAAGGGGTTAAATCATAGGTAATTATTGAGGATTTTTACTATTCCGACGTGATTTATGGTCGTAGAAATGATAATGATCCTCATTACATGGCCTTACATTAAATGTGCCTACAGGCAATTTCAGTGATTGATATTAATCAACAATAAGATACTGATATAATTAACGAGTCTATACATTCCTCTACGTCGGTGCATGTATAGCAGTTACGCCTTGACGTCTCGATTACAGCAATATCAATAGAGATGGAATCAACAACGTATGCAACAGTAGTGAGAATATTACTAATAAACAAGTGCCTTACCCGCGACTCGGACTCAGAAAACTTCGTACCATAAGCTAAGGTGCGATCAACTGAATTATAGAGGTATGGTTCGAAATATAAACTTCAAATGTTATTAGTCCAACGTTTGGAATAATAAGGTATACTAACCTTACGTATTTACAAGGCCATCATTATGAAAATAAGTATCTGAGCCACTTAAAATACGTAAGTTTACATAGCCTACCTTACTTCTACTTGTGTGAAGAATTTGGTGGGAAAAAGTTGATTTGTCCAATATATGTATATGGCATAAAAACTTAATTTTTTTAAAGTAATAATATTATACCAAATTTTCCAAAAAAAAAAAGGTTTTTTACATGATGCATCTAATATATAATGTGAGCATAAAATATTTAGTTGAATTTGAATAAAATATTTAATATATAAGACAAACTTATCAAATTTATTCAAATGGTAAACATTTTGAAAATCAATATCGGACCCTACTTAAATAATATAAGTTTACATGGTCTCTTGTAGCACTAACAGGTGCGAAAAATTTTGTAGAATTTAGTTGGGTNTACTTAAATAATATAAGTTTACATGGTCTCTTGTAGCACTAACAGGTGCGAAAAATTTTGTAGAATTTAGTTGGGTTGTTCTCCCAATATGGTAAAATGTTCCAATTACACAATTTTGCAAAAAAGGCTGCAAAGTATGATCTCAGTGCAAAAATTAATGCTTCTCGTGAATACTGTTAGCGCACAAAATTTGGTTCAATTGTGTTGTTTTGTTTAATATATACAATATACTAATATAAATTATTTTTATTAACACAGTTTAAAAAAANGGTTCAATTGTGTTGTTTTGTTTAATATATACAATATACTAATATAAATTATTTTTATTAACACAGTTTAAAAAAAAAAGCGTACCGCACCTAAGACATGTAAGTTTACATGCGTTACTGTAGCACTACTTGAGTGTACATTTGAGTGGGAATCGGTTGGTTGGTCCCCGAGATATGCCACATTACCTCCTAATTTTATGTGACGATNTTTGAGTGGGAATCGGTTGGTTGGTCCCCGAGATATGCCACATTACCTCCTAATTTTATGTGACGATCTTCATAAATGGCTAACGAAAATTTATGTATTAGCACATTTGATGATCATCATAGATACTGCAAGTAAACAAAGTTAAGATAGAATCTGTTTCCGAGCTTCGTAGATATAGCGTACTAAGCTTAAATGTACTGTTTATCATTTCTTATTTATACACGTCTTAATTTTACATACCGAAAATTTGGTCTACTCTTTTTCTTACAATTAGCCAAAGAAATTTCATCCTTTGTTGCATACGGAAATATGACAGCTATGAAATTAATAAATATGAAGCTTTACATCTATCATAAATTAATTCAGAATAAATCGTGCTGAAAAACTATGTCAATAATATGAACGATTTATATTTACAGAAAATAGTTACACACATCAGATATTTGTATTCATTGTTATGAGGCGATTGAAAATATAAAATGAAAATCAGAACGTAATTTAGCTACACGATTATCATAAAATTGCAAAACAAAATCCTACAACGAATAGAGACATTTATTCAATTTTCCTGAATATTATCAGACTTCCACAAGATTTTTATTACTTACTAGAGAACCGGCCCAGCTTCGCCCCGCTATAAATTCAGTTTAACAGTGATACACTAATAAATAAATTGGGAAAAGACAATTTATTTATGTAAAAACATAATTATAAAATTATACTACGTTGGTCTAGGTTTTTAACTGATTAGGGCAACCCAAAAGGAAGGAAATATTTTTACCCGATAGCGAAGAAGTAGGGTATTGTTTTTGGAGTGTATCTGTGCAACTATCACGTAGTTACTATATTTTCTCTTTCCAGCGTTGATGTATGAAAATCAAAACGTGATTATCATGAAGTTGTAGCTTTAGAATTAAGTGTACCTAGGTACTACTTTTTGCGCTTGCCTGAGGGATCTTAATCAATCACCAAAGTTAAGCAACGTTCCCAGCGGCACATATTTGGATGGGTGACCGTTTAGTGGCATAACATCTGAGCGCTTCCGGGCTTCGGAGGGCACGTTATATATTCGGTCCCGGTTATCGATTGATCGTAGTTGTTGAGCCATTTCAGATGTTCTTGGGCGGCATGAAAAACTCTGACACCAGAGGAAAAAAATATTTCGGTCACGTTCCCAGCCGTTGCAGAATTACGGTTTGTTGATATTCCTCAGGAAACGTACACTTTTCTGGGAAAACAAATCCTATGTCCTATTCCAGGACCTAATTACCAAATTTCATCAATATCCGTTTAGACGTTATGGAGCCGAGTTCGGTCACGTTCCCAGCCGTTGCAGAATTAGGTTTGTTATTATTCCACAGGACCCGTACTATTTACTGGGATAAAAAGTATCCTATGGCCTATTCCAGGACCTAAACTACCTACGTAACTAATTTCATCGAAATCCGTTCAGCCGTTATGGAGTTGAGTGTTAACAAACATACCCACACACACACACACACACACACACACACACACACGCACACACACACACACACACACACACACACTCGTTTACTTTCACATTTATATTATTAGTAGGAAATGCTGTGTATATCTATGAACCTTTCATACCTGTTGCCTAAAACGCCTGATAGTTTATTCAAAATAAAAACTCAGGTGATATTTTCATTTATCTGTGATAGTTAAAACATTTATTCTAAAATTGGTTGTATCTATGTAGAAAATGTATTTTCATACAATGTATTGTTGACAAAGCAACTACAAAATTATGTAGGGTTAGAAGCTTCTGATATAATGCAATAACCTAATTTTTCCCATTGTGTCGGAAGACTCAGGATTTATTTACAAATAATCGTATGAAAAGTATAATAATTGAAAAAAAATTTACCATGGAAGCACGCGTTGTATGATATTGTTTTTTTTTTTTTTGTGGTTCCATTATTCAGGAGGTTGTGAGAAGGCATTTTTTTCTGTTTTAACAACAGTTAAAGAATTGCCAATGGGGAAACGACTTTCTTATTTTGAATGGCTGCAAAGCTATGGATTGCTTAGTATTTGTTTGAGTGAGACTATGGATGTATCTGTAAAAAATACTTGTTTTTCCTATAAGTCATGTGAACGTAACGGTATACAAATCGCAGAGAGCTGGCGTATCCTGCAATTAGTATAGAAACATTTCTAAATAGATGCAACTGTCTACGTAGTATTTAAAGAATTCGCAAAGCCAGTACTCGAATTTCAATCGTTTCAACGAGGGATGGCACTGTTAATCCGCTTGTTAAAGCATCTATGTTCTGAAACATACATGATTACCCAGACATTTGATATAATAACATCAGATAGTGTGCCAGTGATCGAGGTATTATTATCTCTATTTTTTATTTTAATAGAGCATCGAAAATCTCTACACAGAGACTGTAAAAATTGTGATAAAAAATTTAAATGTACGTTATTAAAATGTCATGACTTTTGACAAATCCAGTGAATACTTGTCAGTCCTCTATAACATTTTATACATTTCATTTCGGTCGTACCTACATTATGGTCACACATAATTTCAAATTGATATCCAAAAATATTGGCTGTATCACATTCAAAACTAGAAAAATATTAGTCGAAATTTTAGAAGGGTGTAAAATGATTATATCATATTAATTTTTATTTACTTTAAAGTAGAGTACAATTATTGTAGTAATGCGTATCTCAAGTCGAATTCTTCAAAATATACTTCAGTTTATAATTTAGCTCATTTATCATCAAAACTGCTCAAAATCAGGGTTTCTTGTAAATAAGAAAAGGGCGGTGAAAACTTTTAAGAGTCAACAATTCAGCAGCCAGTCTAGATGGTTATATCATTAATTTACAAAATCACTAACTGGTGATTTAATAATATGTTACTGTAAGGACGGCTTCAGGTACGGGATTACGAATTTTCAGCTACACTCTTTATGAAAAATATTACTTTTTTAATGAAAAACGTATTTCTGAGTTTAAAAAATTTATATATTTATTTACACTGTGTTTTTGGGCTGTATAATACGCCCTAAAAATATATGTGTTTTTGTTTGAACATATTTTTTAAGAAAGAAAAAAACTATAAATATAAAACGTGAGATTAAATCTGTGACGTTACGAAAAACTCTTTATTTTTCGCCGTAAAAAATGTTGTATTATATTTATCATCGTGAGCACATTTATTGTGAATTTTGTTTGAATTACAATCGTTTGGTTTAATGGTAACTTTATGATTATTAAAGGTAAGTTCTTGTAGGTAACTTATGCTTAAGGTGAAGTCATTCAGCAAGTTAGTTTACCGACACGCTTATATATATTTAAAAATAATGGTGAAACGCCTGGCTGAGTCTGATACTGCAGTACAGCTCGTATGATTGGTGTGGTTGTGATGAACGAGAGGATAAGGCGAAGGAAATGTCAAAGGTGCAGGCGGGATGACAAGCCCAGTTCAACTCGTCATTACTAAATCACGACGCTTAAGGCTGTCAAACATACATGGAACACACTGAGATGTAGGGTTTTCTTGACTGAAACAAAGTTTGTGTGGCGCAAGGAAATCCATTGTTTGTAAGGAAAAATTATGATACGTTATTTCTGAGGTGGAAATAAAAAGGTTATGACAGGCTACCTATGGTCCAGGTCAAACAGCAAGGGCAGTAGAGGTTTCCAAAGCGCGAGAAAATAATGATCTTTTATGGACATATTTAGGAAACTGCTTGCGGTACAGAAACAAAGTACTGGTTACTAATTATTTAAAACTTTGTCATTAATAAAGTTAATGTTATCTATATGTAACCCATATTATCATGTTCAAAGCGAGAGTAGCTGCCCTTATTAATGGTAAAGAGTATGTTACAGGAAACATTCCCTATTTTAGACAAGAGGTTATTAAATGCCGGCATAATTAGCATCATCAATGTCTTTTGCAAAAATTGTGTATCTCTCGCCCTTTCCGAGTACATATTTGCATGTTTGATTTCACAAAGAAGTGTAATTAACTGCCAGGTAGGCAATCAGAAAAATGTTGGCGCGTCGCACCGTAGTGGTATGTTGTCATTACTTATAGGTATTTTANTCGCACCGTAGTGGTATGTTGTCATTACTTATAGGTATTTTATGGCGGAACTTAATCGTCGAAATTATTTTGTCTGATGGGGTTTCAAAAAGACGCGGAATATTGGTGTGCGTCATGGTTTTTTCCCCCGCTCTCATNTACATATTTGCATGTTTGATTTCACAAAGAAGTGTAATTAACTGCCAGGTAGGCAATCAGAAAAATGTTGGCGCGTTGCACCGTAGTGGTATGTTGTCATTACTTATAGGTATTTTATGGTGGAACTTAATCGTCGTAATTATTTTGTCTGATGGGGTTTCAAAAAGACGCGGAATATTGGTGTGCGTCATGGTTTTTTCCCCCGCTCTCATTATCTGTACTTTAGTTCCCCTACCTAACGAGAGGACTGTATAATACAAACCCACACTTCACTGCACGTTGCAAGCAATCTACTACAAGTCGACATGGCGAAATATGCGATCTCAGAAATGACAGACATGGTTCTGCTTTACGTTGAAGTTAAAGGTAATGCACGAGCTGCTGTGCGATTGCACAATTAGAGGTTCCCAGCAGGGCGGCAACCCCATCAAGAGACCTACACAACCGTCACTCCGAGACTGCGTGAACCAGTCACGTTTAAGGCACGACGTGGGTCTGGACACCCGAACAATGTCCGGACACCAAATGTGGGAGAAGAAGTACTAAATGTTGTGGAGGAAAATCCGTCCACAAGCACCCGTGCCATTGCGCGTGGAATGCGTGTGACTCATTCCACTGTATGGCGTGTTATGCACTAGCAACTGCTGCGTGCCTACCACGTGCGAGAGATGGAGGCATTGGGACAAGCATATTTCTCTCCTTGGCGTAATATTTCACAGTAGTTTCTTCAGCAATGCACAGTAGTTCCTCATTTTACTTCCATTGTATTGTTTACTTATAAAGCGACATTCACGAGACACTGGTATTTTAACAGCAGGAACAATCACATGTGGGACGACACCAATCACCATGCAACCGCCATCACAGCCAACCAGTATAGGTTTTCTGTGAACATCTGAGCGGAAATGCGAGTGATAATTTCTTTGGGCTGTACTTTATGCCGTAAAATTTAACTAATGCTGCAACGATAGCCTACTGCCGCAACGATAGGCTACTGCCAATTCCTGCAATTTGCGTTGCCAGATTTCCTCGATTATGTGGCGCTGGTGTTCCGACAACGTATGTGGCTTCAACACGACGGTACTCCTCCACATTCCACAACAGCTGTACGTGATCACTTAAACATGGCATTTCCAGCACGGTGGATAGGGAGAGGTGGGCCTTTTCCGTGACCAGCACGCTCTCCTGACCTTAATCCGCTAGACATTTTCATGTGGGGGTTCATAAAGGCTCAGGTGTACGACAGAACCATTGAGTCGGAGGAAAATCAAATAGTGCAAGAACTTAAATTAATTTTTTATTTCTTTGTTCCTAACAGTGCGAAAATCCCAGTTATTTGTGCAACACACTAATGTAAGACTACACACAGAGTTGCAGAAAGCTCATATCACTACGAGTGACAGCACCCCCTTTCAACATGACGGGGATGGGTTACATGCACACGACATTTACTTTATTAATGATTACGGTTTAAATAATTAGTGACCATTACTTTGTTTCCGTCCCGCAAGCAGTTTCCTAAACATAACAATAAATAAATACTACAGCCAAAGCTGTTCTCATGTGGTTTGGAAGTTCGTCCATTGTTGTAGAAAGAGGAGGCACATAAACTGAATCCTTTACACAAAACCACCAGAAAAAAATCACACACAGTGAGATCTGGTGACTTTGGTGGCCATTGTTATAATGCCAAATCAGCAGGTTCATTGGTACGGAAACCCATCGTTTAGAAATGTTCAAACTTGCAAGTGCCAATTCTTAAAAAAAAAAAATCATTTTAATGTGCCAGTAAATAAAGGAAACACCAGTTCTGCAACATTTGCAGGAACAAAATTTCCGTCACAGTGTTGTCAGGAAAAAAGAACGAATCATAAAGCTTTTCTCAGAAAGTGGCGCAGAATACGTTCACTTTAGGGAAGTCTCTCTCATGCTTGACCACGGCCTGTGTGAATGCTGTTATCCCCATGTCCGTTCATTGCGGCGTTTTACCGTACCACTGAAATGAAAAGTGGCCTCGTCACTGAACACTAAGCGCGAAAGAAAAATGGCATCTTATATTTTCTTTTCGAAAATGAATGAACAAAACCCCACACGTCGTTGTTTATCACTTTGGCGTAGGGTGCGTACGTGTTCAATTCTGTATGGTTTGAATAACAAACGTCGTTATAAAACATGCCATACAGTCGTATGGAGAATGGCTAGCTCTCGGCTGACACGACGAGGAGACATTTGTGGACTTCAAAACTCCTATAGATGCACCCAACGTCTTCGTCAGAAACATGGGAGTTAAGTTTCGATTTTCTCTTACACAAACAACGTGTTTGTCGAAACTGCTCTTGCTAACGTTGAATGCTCTGAGCAGTAGGGGTGCGGTGCCGTACTCTCATCGAAAATCGCGCTGCACAGTTGTCACGGACTATCAGTTCTTGAACTGGAGAGCAAAACAGACCTCACCAGGGATGCCCATTGTGGCAACAAAATGAAGCATTTCAATCCTCTTTTAGCAGTGGACGGACACGCTCTCTAACGTATGGGGTCCCGGCATGGTTCAACCGAGCACCAAGTCTGCACCCAATTGATTCAGAGCCAATTGGAGAAAAGAGGAGCATATTGAGCGTTTCTGATACTTCTGCGCAAAACTTTATCGTCAGACATGTATTTCACTCTTCACCACATTTTCCTTTGTTCATTAGTTTATAATATATAGCCTTATGAAATTGGATTAATATTTTTGAAACGTTCTGTATATGGAGATATAAGAAGTAGGCTAGATCATCTGTTCCATCATTAACATGGCANTTAATATTTTTGAAACGTTCTGTATATGGAGATATAAGAAGTAGGCTAGATCATCTGTTCCATCATTAACATGGCAATTTACTTAAATTATTTATGTTTGCTGTTTATCAAATATTTTCAAAGTTACGTCTGATAACTTTGAGAGTGTCCATAAAGTAAAGAATTTTTATTTCAGAGNTGTCCATAAAGTAAAGAATTTTTATTTCAGAGTACCCCATCATGTCGGCAATATTTATTATAACTGCACAGTTCCCCGTTGTGAAACGATATTTAAACGGGAAAAATTAGGTTTTGGCTTGATTCCTTCGGGTTGGCTCAGCAAAGCTTGAAAAAAAAATTTATATGTGTAGTTACAATTTCATTTCAGTCGTTTGGAATTTCTTTAAATAGTATTAAGATATCGTTTTATGTACGCCGTACCTAATACTTGAAATAAGTTCCACACCACAAAATATACTAAAACATATAAAAAATTTTTTGGTACATACGTGCCGGCAAGCATTTTTTCAATAAGTTATTTGACGAAAAAATAATATGACTTCGAATGGAATGTTTTATAATAACAACTAATAAATTAATCTCTTTTATCATGATTGACGTTAAATGTTCTCATATGGACGGTTAATCTAAATCTTGGTTTTTAGCTCAATGATTTTGAATTCAGTGTTACAAAATAGTTATATTTTAAGTTACCAAATATTTGGCATTTCTTTTTACAATCGCTATTAATCGTATGCTCACGATTCGTACTTAAGTGGAGATGAAATCGAAATCTACCTAGTAAATATCGTACATTACAAGCTGGTTATACAATTCAAAAGGTTTTGTGCCGAGGTAACTGTGATCTTAAGTGGAATGGCGCCACTCGCTTACATCGGACGGCAACCATTATACAAATTGTCCTATCGCACGGTCTACTGACATTAAGACGAGTGCAGTTGACTGAGAGACTTCATTGCGTGTGTATCACAGTGTCTGTGTGTGTTTGAGTNTTAATATTTTTGAAACGTTCTGTATATGGAGATATAAGAAGTAGGCTAGATCATCTGTTCCATCATTAACATGGCAGTTGACTTAAATTATTTATGTTTGCTGTTTATCAAATATTTTCAAAGTTACCTCTGATAACTTTGAGAGTGTCCATAAAGTAAAGAATTTTTATTTCAGAANTATTTTCAAAGTTACCTCTGATAACTTTGAGAGTGTCCATAAAGTAAAGAATTTTTATTTCAGAATACCCCATCATGTCGGCAATATTTATTATAACTGCACAGTTCCCCGTTGTGAAACGATATTTAAACGGGAAAAATTAGGTTTTGGCTTGATTCCTTCGGGTTGGCTCAGCAAAGCTTGAAAAAAAAATTTATATGTGTAGTTACAATTTCATTTCAGTCGTTTGGAATTTCTTTAAATAGTATTAAGATATCGTTTTATGTACGCCGTACCTAATACTTGAAATAAGTTCCACACCACAAAATATACTAAAACATATAAAAAATTTTTTGGTACATACGTGCCGGCAAGCATTTTTTCAATAAGTTATTTGACGAAAAAATAATATGACTTCGAATGGAATGTTTTATAATAACAACTAATAAATTAATCTCTTTTATCATGATTGACGTTAAATGTTCTCATATGGACGGTTAATCTAAATCTTGGTTTTTAGCTCAATGATTTTTAATTCAGTGTTACAAAATAGTTATATTATAAGTTACCAAATATTTGGCATTTCCTTTTACAATCGCTATTAATCGTATGCTCACGATTCGTACTTAAGTGGAGATGAAATCGAAATCTACCTAGTAAATATCGTACATTACAAGCTGGTTATACAATTCAAAAGGTTTTGTGCCGAGGTAACTGTGATCTTAAGTGGAATGGCGCCACTCGCTTACATCGGACAGCAACCATTATACAAATTGTCCTATCGCACGGTCAACTGACATTAAGACGAGTGCAGTTGACTGAGAGACTTCATTGCGTGTGTATCACAGTGTCTGTGTGTGTTTGAGTNTACTGACATTAAGACGAGTGCAGTTGACTGAGAGACTTCATTGCGTGTGTATCACAGTGTCTGTGTGTGTTTGAGTGCGTGTGTGTGTGTGTGTGTGGAGTGACTATGAGCGTGGTCATATAGTAGGACTCGGAAGGGGTGGTTGGAGTTGGACGATCTGAGGAATTGTCACACACTTGTGGCGTGACGTGTAAGTGGACAAAGTGATGAAAGTGTTCGCGCTCGTAGACGTGCAGGTGAGTGGATGTGGGACAGTCCATCGTGTGTCCGCACTCACCATATTGGATCCACAACTGGTATTAAGGCNGTGCAGGTGAGTGGATGTGGGACAGTCCATCGTGTGTCCGCACTCACCATATTGGATCCACAACTGGTATTAAGGCTGGGGGGCCATAAGCTACACGTCCAGATTGCTTGTAGTATTTATTCAGGGGAGCATGATGAGAGAGTCGTACATCCGGGACGTTGTCAATACTGTCATTGGACCATATCTGGACATATTACAGGAACAAATATGCGACGACGCCCCGACTGGTCCCTACTTCATGCTCTCGCATTTCAAGCTGGAGGATCCCTGTCACGACGCTCCGACTAGGTATTGTCCGTGTGCTGTGTGCTCACTGCGACCATTTTGTCAGCCAGTACCCTGGAAGATCCCTGCCACGACATCCCGACTGGTCCCTACTTCATGCCCTTGTATTCCAAGCTGGGGGACCCCTGCGACGATGCCCCGACTGGTTCCAAATGCATGCTCTTGCACTCCAAGCTGCCGACTGGTCCCTATCTCATGCTATTACATTCCAAGTTGGAGGATTCGTGCGACAATAACCCGACAAGGTTTTATCTGTGTGCTGAACGCTCCTAGTGGTAATTTTGTCAGCCAGTACCGAAAACGATGTATTGTCAGCTAGTAACGATTAATGCAATGTTGTCAGCCTGTACCCATGGATCCCTACGACAAAATCCTGACCTTAGATCCCTGCCATGACGACCCGAGAGGTTTTCTCCATATACTGCACGCTTACGGCGGCCATTTGGTCAGCCAATGCCCTGGAGCATCCCTATGACGACGAACTGACCCCAGAACCCTATCACATTGCTCTGGGAAGTTTTCTCCATATGCTGCATGCTCATGGCGGCCATTTTGCCACCCAGTACCCTGGATGATCCCTAAGAATACGCTCTGACTCCAGATCACTACCACATCGCCCCGGCATGGTTTTCCCCATGTGCTGCGCGCTCATTGCGGCCATTTAGCCAGCCAGTACCATGGAGGATCCCTACAACGTTGCCCCGACCCCCAGATACCTACCACGACAGCCCAGCGAGGTATACTATCATGTTATGCGAGGCTCACGAAAGAGTCACGACACTGACGAAGCTAGGCATATAACATGTTACGCGAAGCTCCTTTCTTTGCGGAACACAGAAATAAAGAAGCCTTAAATTTTATGCGAGGCTCTCGAAAAAGTCTCATCACCAACGAAGCTGGCGCCCTATCATAAAGAACGCCACCGCACACTTCTATGAAGCGAGCAGCCTATCATAAAGGATGCTCCCACACACTTCAACGAAACGAGCAGTCTATCATAAAGGACACCGCCGCACACGCTGATAAAGTGACCTAACATGCTACGTGAGACTCTCGAAAGGATTTCGCCCCTGACAGTCCCTACCAGGATGCTCCGACTGACATTCAAAGCGAGGGGGGTTGTCTCTGTGTCTTCCCTGCCCCCAACGGAGTTTACTCTGTATGCTTCCAATGCAGTTCTACTATCACATATATATAAAGGACCACCCGATGGAGGTTTTCTCCATGTACTGCTGAATTCTACTACTATCTAGTTAATACCTTCGTACGCACTGATTTTTATGCGATGCTCTTACTCCCTGTCAGTCCCCGAGACGACGCCTCGACTGCGGGGCACTCTCTACTTCACACACACACATACTCATACCTACCTACACTTTAATCAACAAAAGATAAAAAAATTTAAATTTCTTAACAGAAAAAGCAACACTTACCAGCATGATGACAGCAAAGTCGACGACGATGGCAAGTATACCAGGGCAGGCAAGGATGAGACCGAGACACATCATGCAGGTAGTCGACGATATGTCTCAGTCAGTCAGTATCATCATCGTTACCACCATCGGCCCCGTAAGCTCTGTCATCATCATAGTCATCGTCGTCATAGTTCTCGTCAATATTATCATCGACTACATTGTTATTGTTACCAACATCGGCGATGTCATCATCGTCGTCATCGTCATCGCCATTGTCGTCGTCCCCTTCCACAACTGGACGCTGCCACACACGACGATAAAAAAATTGCCTAACATGTTTCGCGAGTCTCTCGAAAGGATCTTGTCACCCTATTATGCAACTTCGAATAAGCTAGTAAGCTATCATAAAGAACACCCCAGCACAAGTTGATAAATGGGCATGAAATATAATGTGAAGCGCCCGTCACAGATCAGCTATGCAAGGCTCTCGAAAGTGAGCCCGCCCCCTTACCAGTCCCTGTCACTACGTTTACGCCTGAGGGCCCCTTACTTCCCACACACACACCACTCACCTACACTTCATAGGGTTGCCCTTCACACACATATGTACGCACATGCAAACTATGAATGACGACTGAACTTCGCTAACAGTCAAATATAAGGAAAAAAGCTTCTCGGCCAGTGTCTGGCGGACCGAATACATTATTATTATGNCCTACTTCCCACACACACACCACTCACCTACACTTCGTAGGGTTGCCCTTCACACACATATGTACGCACATGCAAACTATGAATGACGACTGAACTTCGCTAACAACACAGCGATAGATCAATCCTCTTAGCCACAACGCCTTACCGGATTTTGTTTGTACTATAAGTATTGTACTTTATTGACTTATCGGTTATTTGTACAATTGTATAAAANCATTACCTTCCATTCTGATCCATTCTTGACTCCACTTTTTAATAGATATCTGGGAGATTTGTTTCTTCATTTCACTAAGGCTGTATACTTCATCTCCTTCTATCCATTGGATCCATCTATGGTTGTCTTCCGTAAATCCTCTATATGTATCATTTCCGATTAATATTGATGTTTCGGTATTTTTCAAGTTGTATATAATATTCCTGTTATTAATTATGTAATATATGGGAAGTTCCNTTTCAATTTGTATATAATATTCCTGTTATTAATTATGTAATCTATGGGAAGTTCTTTATTTAAAATTACTACAGCAGCAAATGAAGTAGTAGAAACCATGTTGTTAATTTTGATAAGTATTGTTCTTTGTATCGCTCTGAGTTTCTTAACTATATATTGTTTCTGTATTTTGTTGTCTATTACCATAATACCATATGTTATTACGTTAACGAAGAGTGAGTTACAAATTATTTTACGTTGTTTGGTTGTATAATCAGTATATTTCCATATATTGTTGTAAATCCTATTACAGNGTTGTACTTAATGGATGGTGTTCTTGAGCTCAAGTTTCCCTTAACTATTATGCCAATTGTCTTATCGGTTGCCACTTTTAATCCTTTCGTCCTAGTCCATGTACTTAGCTTATTCATCTCTCCATTAGCTTTATTTTCCAAATCTCTTCGACTATTTCCACCTAGTATTATAATGCAATCGTCAGCAAACGCTACTCTATGTATCTCCGTTTCTTTTTCTAAGTTTAGGAATCCATTGGATACTAAATTCCACATGGTTGGTCCCAGAACCGAACCCTGAGGGCAGCCCCTATTCATTTCCTTCTTATAAGTAATTATGTCGTTTGATATGTTAATTATTCTATCACTAAAATAGTTTATCAACAACTGTTTTTCACTATATCCAATATCCAATTGGTTGATCTCGNTTTCTAAGTTTAGGAATCCATTGAATACTAAATTCCACATGGTTGGTCCCAAAACCGAACCCTGAGGGCAGCCCCTATTCATTTCCTTCTTATAAGTAATTATGTCGTTTGATATATTAATTATTCTATCACTAAAATAGTTTATCAACAACTGTTTTTCACTATATCCAATATCCAATTGGCTGATCTCGTTTATTATACATGTCCATTCCAGTGTTGAAAAAGCGTTGGCTATGTCGATCATTATTAACAATACATACTTAGTATCCATACTATCAATCCTATCTATTACGTTCCTTATGGCATTTTCAGTTGATTTGTTTTTTCTGAATCCATATTGGTTGTTATTTAAATTTATTTCAATTGTCCCATTTATTCTATTTAATATCATTCTTTCCAAAGTCTTTCCCAATACAGGGAGTAAACATATAGGCCTATAAGAGTTAGGTAACCAGGACAGGAACAATAACGGAAATTATATAATGACTATTTCAGCCCACTTCCAAATTTTGGGAAATTTTCCACTTATTAGGCTTTCATTCATAAAGTCCAGTACAGTGTGTTTTACAACATCCCAAATTTCCTTGAGCACTTCCACCGTAATATTGTCCCTACCAGGCGCTTTCTTTAAACCACTATTATAAATAGCTTCTTCTAATTCTTCCAAGTTAAATTTGGNTTTTCCAGTTATTAGGCTTTCATTCATAAAGTCCAGTACAGTGTGTTTTACAACATCCCAAATTTCCTTAAGTACTTCCACCGTAATATTGTCCCTACCAGGCGCTTTCTTTAAACCACTATTATATATAGCTTCATCTAATTCTTCCAAGTTAAATTTGGTACTTGGAGTCTTTTCCATGTTATTCCCAATCTGTACTTCCTCATCTAATNATCTAATTCTTCCAAGTTAAATTTGGTACTTGGAGTCTTTTCCATGTTATTCCCAATCTGTACTTCCTCATCTAATTCTTGGTCAGGTATCAATATATTGATTAATTGTTCATATGTTTCTTTAATATCCTTAGTATATTTTCCATTAACTTTAATTGTACCTATGTTCTCCGCTTTCTTGATCTTCCCTCTAATTATTTTGTCAGGAATATTCCAAATATTATCGTGACTTTCTTTCAAGACAAATTCCTCCCACTTTCTTATAATATTTAGTTTAATCATCCTTTTATATTCCTTTCTAGTTTTTTTGAAGTCATCTTTGTATTCATTNACTTTCTTATAATATTTAGTTTAATCATCCTTTTATATTCCTTTCTAGTTTTTTTGAAGTCATCTTTGTATTCATTCTTGGTATTACATGGACAGCAGGTTCTATATCTTCTGTTTTTCCTTTTGAGTGTTTTCTTCATTTCACTTAACTCCTCATTCCACCACCATATTGTTCTGTTTTTCCTGTTGTTCTTAGTATTCATATTTTTCTGTGTACATGATTCCGTAATTATGTTATTTAAAATTGTAATTTTCTCCTCTATGTCCAAATTATTAAAAGTAACATTCATCAACCGGTCTTCCACATCCGTTCTAACTTTGTCCCAGTCATTAACCATGTGCTGTAATCTGACTTTATGTTTTATTGTTTGCATATTTTCATTGTTCCATGTAAAACTAATTTTGTTATGGTCGCTAATGCTTATGTCTATCTTCCAATTATTACATTCGTTATATAGCCCATCTGATATCAGTGTAATGTCGATATTATCTTGTCCATGGATCGAGTCGTATGTGTATAATTCTGTTTTTTCGTTAAGTACATTGAGTTTGTTCTTGATTATGAAATCCTCCATAAGTTCTCCTCTGTTATCCCTATTTTTTGAATACCAGAGTAATGATTTAGCATTTATGTCACCACCGATAATCCAGTTAGCGCTCTTATCTGTTCCAATCATATTATCTAATTTTTGAATGTTGATCCTGAT
>NQII01003853.1:5861-32341 GCA_002778355.1 Clitarchus hookeri | reverse complement strand
TCAGAGTAACGGGTCACCCTCGCTACTAGTCATCCCAAAAGAAACAGCTCTCTGGAAGTCAGTCGCGAGTTATTGTCGGTTGCCTGTCTATCAGGATGGTATTTTATGGCGCAGTCTAGGAAGAAAGGGAAAACTATACACAGCGAAGCGAGGGAGGTGATCAGACATGTGATAAATAAATGTGACGAAGAAGCTACTGATGGTCAAATAAATCATTTATTATCTCAATCCAATCTGAGTGCATCCGAATACACTGGAATTTATATGAGAAGTGTTTCCAGAATTCGCAAAGAAGGTGCGGATGCTTGTAACAGTTCGCTGTCAACACCAGGCAATCACCGAAAGCATCCTCATGAAAGAAATGTGCGCTGTGACTCATTTGATTGGAGAGTAATCAGAGATATCATTCATGATTTTTACTTAGTACAGAAACATGCACCAACATGGCCTAAGCTTCTCGTTGCTTTGAGAGATAAAATTTATTTTCCATGGGGGGGTTCACATGCTCAGGCGGATACGGAAGGAAATGGGGTTCAAATGGAAACAGTGTAACAGTTGTTTGAAACTATTAGTGGAAAGACCGCACGTTGTCCAGTGGTGTTGTAAATATTTAAAATATTTTTCTCCACTACAGAATGGAGGGGCGCCCCATAATTTACTTTTATGAAACTTGGGTTGATAGCAAAATCACATTAAACAAATGTTAGCAAAGTGATACTGAACGTGGTGTGTTAACAAACAGCAGTTCTTCGAACCGTTTAATAGTTGTCCATGCAGGTGCTACAACTGGATATTGAAAATGCACTGCTAATTTTTCCAGCAGACAGAGTTACGGGGGACTGCCATGGGTAGATTAGTTTTGTGAATTTCGAAAAGTGGGTGCATAATCAGTTATTTTCAAACATACCGGAAAAGTCTGTGTTTGTTATTATGGATAATGCACCTTACCACTCAGTGCAAGAAAATAAACCCCCATCGAAGTATGCAGTGGAAAAGGGAATGGAGTCATGGTTGACCAACAACAACATTCCCTTTACTCATGATATGCGAAAAACAGAGCTATTCGAATTAATTGCGCAGAACAGGGAACCTAAAAAAGTATTTTGCTTTGACCAACTTTTAAAACTGCACGGACACGATGTTCTTAGACTTCCTCCTTATATGTGCGAACTTAATCCCATTGAACTAGCGTGGTCTAAAACAAATAGACTAGTGCGGGAAAAGAACATTACTGCTAGCTTGTCGATAACATAGCTAATGGAAATCACGACGGAGCAATATCTTCCGTCGCTGAAGAAGACTGGCAAGGATACTGTTCGCATGTCCAAAATATAGAAGCAGACTACTTGCAAAAGGACTGTCGTGTGGAAGACGCAATAGATAGTTTTGTGATATGCCTAGGCTCTGACTCCAGTGGCTCGAGTGATTCATATGATTAACGAATTTTCCTTTTCCGAATCGGAACTGGTGCTACCACTTCCCGAAAGTGAATAAATTATCACCGAACAACAACATCCACTGTTTGAGGTAAGCGGTAAGAGTATATCCTTTCATAGTATTTTAAAGTTTTGCATTCCTGATCTTAACCGTTTTCGCCCTAAATTTATGCCATCAAATTTGTTTTCAGGTCACTATGGTTGTTTCGTAGGTATTTAAGTAAAACAATATAAGTTAAAACAGTTTTAAAGTGTTGTTTTTGGCCATACTAAATCTTCAAATTANTATGAACATGTCATTACGTCCAGAGGCTACCTACAGCAGTGTTACGCCTGGTAACAGCAGCATTATCTATGAAGTTGGAGACATGGCAGAGCTGAGAACCAACAGTGAAGAGTGTGATGGCATTGCGCATTGGCTGCATGTCCACAATTCTGAAGAATACGTCCACTGCCAGCAGATGATCAACTGTAGTGTGCTGGGGAGATGTGTTGTTCATAATATGAGAACAAACACTTCCCTGCCATGTGGGGCGAACGAAGTGGTAACATATGCTATGTTGCATGATGCAATACGCATAGACCTCCCCGACCACGAGTCATCAGAGTCTCCAGTTCCCGACAACGCTGCGCTTATACTGCTATCATCAACATCACCGACGATAATGACACACAGCTTCCGGCCCTAACCACTGCCGCGGCGCCACCGCCGCCGCTACCACCCCCAGATACAAGAGATATTTAAAAAAATGTATACAAAAAACATACAAATTTCTCTCTCGCTCTCTAAATGTTGTCGAGAAGCGAAGTAAACAGTTCATGTAGTAGCACCTTCCTCTCCATTACGGATCATTTTTTCACATCAGGCAGATTGGACAATGGAGATGATGCCCTAATGCAGTGCTGGCAGGGGGCAGGCTGCTTCTTACGTCTGCGGGGAGGTATCTCTGCATTCTTGGTAGGCACCATCATCGCAGCATAACATATTAGGCTCCTTTATTGTTGGTGTGGCGGTGTTATTTATGATATGCCGTCAGCTTCGTCAGTGACGAGTCTCTTTCGAGAGCCTCGCATAACATGCTAGGCCCCTTTATCGTCGTGTGTGGCAGAGACGGGAGCCTCGTGTAACACGTTCGGCCCCTTTATCGTCATGTGCGGCGGCGTCCAGTTGTTGTGGACGACGTCGACGATGACAACGACGACGACGACAATGACGACGTCGCCGATGTTGGTAACAATAACAATGTAACCGATGATGATTATGATGATGTTGACGATGACAACTATGACGACGATGACTCTGACGATGACGGGGATAACGGTACCGATGGTTTTAACGCTAACGATACTGACTGACTGAGACACGTCTTCGACTACCGGCATGACGTATCTCGGCCTCATCGATGCCTGCCCTGGTAGACTTGCCATCGTCGCCGACTTTGCTGTCATTGTGACAGTGAGTGTTTCTTTTTTCTGTTAATTCATTTCAATTTTTTTAACTTTTGTTGGTTATGGTGTAGGTAGGTATGTGTAAGTGTGTGTGTGAAGTAGGCTGTACCTCGCAGTCGGGACTGGTCTCGGGGAGTGAAAGGGAGTGAGAGCCTCGCATAGCCAATCAGTGAGATGGAAGGTATTAGGTAGTTATAAAATTTTGCAGCATGTGGAAAAAACCTCTATCGGGCCATCCTTTATATATCTATGTAATAGTAGAACTGCGCTGTAAACATACGGATGACACTNAAATTGAAGACAGTGTTTAAGAGAGTATACAGAATATTTGTCACGAGGAAGAAGATTATATGGAAAAGGGTTCTGGCTGGACATTATATAAGATATATCAGCTGCAGTTGAGGACAAATTTACTTAGGCCACTTGGAAAATAGATGTATGTTGATTGAAGACATACAATCAGGAATGTCTTGTACGATTACATGCAAAACTTCACCATGTGTTCACCAATTATATGGAAAATAATGTAGTTACTGTTCAAGGTCTTCAGTAAAAGTTGTAATGCCTGTCGACATGAACAGAGTGAATGTTCAAAGAAACCGATCACTAGAATAATATCATATGATATGAGTGGATCATCATTTGGTAGACGTAATAATCTAAAGAGACATACTGGTACATGTAAAAGTAAAATACCTTTGCTTGGCATGACACAGCGTGCACTGAACTTAATGTTGCAAGATAATGCTTTGACTGACCTTCCTGCTAATTCTTTGTGAAAACTAACGGTGATTCGAGCACCTATGACATTATTCAGGTATGCATCATGTTCCAAAAACATTGTGTGAAGAAGGAAATACGAGTGTTGCAGACATTTACTATGAAGATTGCAAGCCATAGAGATCGTCCGAAGATGTGAACAACAAACACGTCTCCCTAGCATGTAAGGTGAAAAACGAAGTTGCTACAATTATCCAGGACATCGAGAACGCTAGTGCGACCTGCAAGTCTGCTTATGACGATGTTGAAATATGAATATTCTACGACCACATACTTACAACCACGCTGGAAGACTGTGGCAGTAAATGGATTCTGCCCTGCTCGGCTAAAGTATGTTGTGTATATAATTGAAACTACAGGTTATTCATGAACGCGGAGAGCTCGCAACCAGGGCATGTGGAGTATATAAGTGAAAAACAATAAAAACTATTTCTACATCATGGGCACCGAAGCTCCAGAATTCACGACGGTCAAGGGAGAACTAACATGTCACAGTAAGTGCAAGTGTTGTCAGGTTATTTATGACCTTACTGCATACATTCTAATGCTATTAAACGAAGCTCTGAAGTAGTGGTGGTGATGTCACGTATGTAGAGAGAACTATATATATATATATATATATATATATATTATATATATCCATGTGTTAACAGTCAGCCTGATGCAGTGAGCTAGCAAAGATATGAACATGTCATTACGTCCAGAGGCTACCTACAGCAGTGTTACGCCTGGTAACAGCAGCATTATCTATGAAGTTGGAGACATGGCAGAGCTGAGAACCAACAGTGAAGAGTGTGATGGCATTGCGCATTGGCTGCATGTCCACAATTCTGAAGAATACGTCCACTGCCAGCAGATGATCAACTGTAGTGTGCTGGGGANTGTCAAACATACCGGAAAAGTCTGTGTTTGTTATTATGGATAATGCACCTTACCACTCAGTGCAAGAAAATAAACCCCCATCGAAGTATGCAGTGGAAAAGGAAATGGAGTCATGGTTGACCAACAACAACATTCCCTTTACTCATGATATGCGAAAAACAGAGCTATTCGACTTAATTGCGCAGAACAGGGAACCTAAAAAAGTATTTTGCTTTGACCAACTTTTAAAACTGCACGGACACGATGTTCTTAGACTTCCTCCTTATATGTGCGAACTTAATCCCATTGAACTAGCGTGGTCTAAAACAAATAGACTAGTGCGGGAAAAGAACATTACTGCTAGCTTGTCGATAACATAGCTAATGGAAATCACGACGGAGCAATATCTTCCGTCGCTGAAGAAGACTGGCAAGGATACTGTTCGCATGTCCAAAATATAGAAGCAGACTACTTGCAAAAGGACTGTCGTGTGGAAGACGGAATAGATAGTTATGTGATATGCCTAGGCTCTGACTCCAGTGGCTCGAGTGATTCATATGATTAACGAATTTTCCTTTTCCGAATCGGAACTGGTGCTACCACTTCCCGAAATTGAATAAATTATCACCGAACAACAACATCCACTGTTTGAGGTAAGCGGTAAGAGTATATCCTTTCATAGTATTTTAAAGTTTTGCATTCCTGATCTTAACCGTTTTCGCCCTAAATTTATGCCATCAAATTTGTTTTTAGGTCACTATGGTTGTTTCGCAGGTATTTAAGTAAAACAATATAAGTTAAAACAGTTTTAAAGTGTTGTTTTTGGCCATACTAAATCTTCAAATTANTAGGTATTTAAGTAAAACAATATAAGTTAAAACAGTTTTAAAGTGTTGTTTTTGGCCATACTAAATCTTCAAATTAGTGTTGGTAATGAAAAATATGTTTTAACAATTGTAACTATTGTGAAATGTGGTTAATATTCGTACGGAAACAGATTGCGAATATGTACAATAAATAGCTTGCATTAAAAGTGTACTCTAAACACAATGCAAAAGATTTCGCGCACCAGACAGACGAGGAAATAAAATGGAGTAATTTAAAGGTTACTGTTAAAAGAAATAATATAGGTGTATACCACAACATTATAGAGTATGTTTGTATGCATGTCGTATGAAAGGAAAATCTCCCTGCGAACTGATAGTTTCATTACTGGTAGTACAGGTTAGAGGCGACGGTGGCGACATTGCAGCCCGCCGGACCCAACCACCTGCTCACCAACTCTGCCCGAATTCAAGAGCCTCGCCTTTTCGTAAGCACTGGACAGTAGTTGGAGCATAGTTGCAGGGATCTTGGGCTTCCTCAGGGTACTGGATGACAAAATAGTTGCATGAGCACCCAGCTTACGAGGAAAACCGCGCTGGGGAGTTGTGGTAGGGATCTGTGGTCGGGGCATCGTCGTAGAGATCTTCCATGGTACTGGCTGACAAAATGGCCACCGTGAGTGCGCAGCACATGGGGAAAACTGTGCTGGGCCTCGTGGTAGGGATATGGGGTCGGAGCGTCGTCGTAGGCATCCTCCAGGGTACTGGTTGACAAAATGGCCACCATAAGCATTTGCCTTATGGAAAAAACCTGCCGGGGCGTAATGGCAGGTAACTGGGGTCGGGACGTTGTCATAGGGATCCATCGGTACGGGCTGAGAAAATGACCGCTATAAGCATGCAGCACACGGATAAAACATCGTCGTGGTGTTGTTGCAGGGATCCTCCAGCTTGGAATGCANCATATGGAGAAAACCTCCCGGAGCGATGTGGTAGGGATCTGGGCTCGGAGCGTCGTCGTAGGTATCCTCCAGGGTACTGGTTGACAAAATGGCCACCATAAGCATTTGCCTTATGGAAAAAACCTGCTGGGGCGTAATGGCAGGTAACTGGGGTCGGGACGTTGTCATAGGGATCCATCGGTACGGGCTGAGAAAATTACCGCTATAAGCATGCAGCACACGGATAAAACATCGTCGTGGTGTTGTTGCAGGGATCCTCCAGCTTGGAATGCAAGGTCATGAAGTTGGGACCAGTCGGGATGTCGTGGCAGGTATCTCCCAGGGTACTGGCTGACAAAAATGTCGCTGTGAGCATGCAGCACATGGAGAAAACGTAGTCGGAGCATCGTCGCAGGGATCCCCCAGCTTGGAATGCAAGTGCATGAAGTAGGGATCAGTCGGAGCTTCGTCGCAGGGAGTCTCCAGCTTGGAATGCATGAGCATGAAGTAGGGACCTGTCGGGGTACCATCGCAGGGAGCCTCCAGTTTGGAATGCAAGTGCATGAAGTTTGGGTACTGGCTGACAAAATGGCCGCCATGGAAGTAAGAGTCAACTATGCTTATGATGTGAGAAGTTGTATGAGGGGCAATGAACACGAACATTCTTCAGCTTATATGAATAATACTGGATTGTCAGTTTCGAGAGCCTCGCCTAGCCAATCAGAGACGAGACCATTTTGAGAGCGTCGCATAGCCAATCAGAAACGAGGGACTTGTGTAGCATGTTAGGCTTATCCCTCATCCCTTCAAGCCCTCACTGCCCAGAAAGGAGTCACTCCTCCATATTGTGATGTCATGAGCAATTTCAGCCGAATTATGTATAAAATAAAATAAAACCAAATTTTCAAAAAAAAAAAAAAAAGATTTAAAAAAATTTAAATTTTTTTATTTTATATTTTGGAGAATTTTGGGATATTTTGGAAAATTTTAGAAAATGTTATGAAATTTTGAAAAAAAATTGAAAAATTTGGTAAAATTTTGGCCGATCATCAAAATTTTCGCAATTTTTGAAAATTCGACCCTGACCTTGACTTTGGCCTTTGGATACAAGATGGTTGCCGCTTGTCCCCTTGTACTCCGCCTTCCATCCATGGCTTTGAACCTACTATTTCTAACTACTTACGTCTCCATGTCGCTAGGGAAAAACAGCGTGTTCTACATGGTGTACGCATGCTGCCCTGGCCCGCTAGATCTGCTGACCTCAGTCCCATCGAGCATATGTAGAACATGATGGGACGAGCGCCTGACATCCAGCCCGCCCCGGCAATGTATNCCTGGCCCGCTAGATCTGCTGACCTCAGTCCCATCGAGCATATGTAGAACATGATGGGACGAGCGCCTGACATCCAGCCCGCCCCGGCAATGTATATTTTCCAGCTAAGCTAAGAAGAACAGCGAGCGTGTATGGCGTACCCCAGAGAGACATTTTGCATGTGGACGATAGGTTGCACGCCAGNCTACTATTTCTAACTACTTACGTCTCCATGTCGCTAGGGAAAAACAGCGTGTTCTACATGGTGTACGCATGCTGCCTGGCCCGCTAGATCTGCTGACCTCAGTCCCATCGAGCATATGTAGAACATGATGGGACGAGCGCCTGACATCCAGCCCGCCCCGGCAATGTATATTTTCCAGCTACGCTAAGAAGAACAGCGAGCGTGTATGGCGTACCCCAGAGAGACATTTTGCATGTGGACGATAGGTTGCACGCCAGNCGCTAAGAAGAACAGCGAGCGTGTATGGCGTACCCCAGAGAGACATTTTGCATGTGGACGATAGGTTGCACGCCAGAATTACTGCATGTGTAGCCGTTCGAGGTGGTTACACTTATTATGAAGAAGGCTGCTCTGTGTGTTGTATGTAATGTTCTGGACGTTCCACGGACTTGATGTTCTGATCAATCGCATATGCCACCTACTTTTTCTTTTATTTCAACTTTAGGGCAGATATGCGTATTCTCACGGGGTTTTCTTAAATGTATTTTCACTATTTCCACTAGTGCATGTTTTGCCTACGAAAATTATTTTTTTTGTTAATATTCTTATAGGGCTACTTTGTATTTAACAAATTAATTTTTAATAACACAGTACGTGAATTTATCTCTCATTAATATTCAACATAATTTATAGAGCCAATTGATAAAACTTTCAAATTGGAAGAGATTTATTTGTAAAATATAAAAAAATATTGGAAACTAAAATTGGTGAACCTATGTTTACTTTAAGAAATTTTTTGTATTATTGCATNTAAAATATAAAAAAATATTGGAAACTAAAATTGGTGAACCTATGTTTACTTTAAGAAATTTTTTGTATTATTGCATATTTTGTGATATAAAGTGTAATAAGTAATTTTTTATGAGATAAATCTGTATCCGTACTATCAGTTTTTGAAAACACAAGTAAATAGACCAAAAAAATAAATGNTAAAATATAAAAAAATATTGGAAACTAAAATTGGTGAACCTATGTTTACTTTAAGAAATTTTTTGTATTATTGCATCTTTTGTGATATAAAGTGTAATAAGTTATTTTTTATGAGATAAATCTGTATCCGTACTATCAGTTTTTGAAAACACAAGTAAATAGACCAAAAAAATAAATGNAATTTTTTATGAGATAAATCTGTATCCGTACTATCAGTTTTTGAAAACACAAGTAAATAGACCAAAAAAATAAATGAAGTATTGTTAAATATATTTTCGTTTCGGCTTTCTTAAAAATAAGTGGATAAGTACACACTCATCTGTAAAAGAAATAAAAAGCGAACCGTGGAATTACAAAAAAAATTCTGTACAGCTGTGTTCTTTAATGTGGAAGAGGTGGCAACAACCTGGAAGAGAAACTGTAGGAGCCGGTCGAACGGTGCAAAGGAGGAACGAAGATTAAGAGATGATGAGGCACCCGGTCGGAATGAACTCTCGCGAGCACGAGGATATCTTAAAGTGGAACCCCGTCCATCGAGCCCGACGTGTGATGTTTCCAAGCCGGAGAGCCAGCAAAGAAATAAATACATATGGATTAGTCTGGGCGAAAAGGATTTGGAGGGCGCGAGGAAGACATTGGCGAATAAGCATGGCGAATGCTATGTTTAATGTTAACAAATGATTCTGGTAAATGTCACTTTAGAACCAGATTCGTAAATTCAAATTATATGTTAGGTTTTAAATTTGGTTTAACAGTCATGCATAACAATTAGCGATTCAGCTTATTGCAGATATTACGTATTTAATTTAGGTTCTCTTATACAGTAAGTTTCTAAAACATGGCGATCAAAATTCAGCAGTATATTCTTGGCGAAAATGTAAAATGTAAGTACCACTTATCTCGTCAAGTTGTTATTAATGGAGATATGCGCCCCTAAAAAAAATTANCGAAAATGTAAAATGTAAGTACCACTTATCTCGTCAAGTTGTTATTAATGGAGATATGCGCCCCTAAAAAAAATTACATTTAAATTGCCTTACTCCGTATTGTGGTTTTCAAAACAGATATGCAACACAGGTTCTGTTTTGAATGTTCAACATGAATTATTCCACAAACGGTTCACCTGAGAGTGTTCCTGTAAGACGAAATTTTTTGTTAATTTAGACGTGCTGATTCACATGTTGTCTTTAGAAATAGCTTATGACGTAGTGATACATAGTTTGATGGAAACATATGGTGCCAATAACCATTTCCAAAAGGAAGGGAGATGATGATATTACCGACCGCGTTTTCAGAGCTGTAAGATATAATTTGTACAACACACCATTCACATATGTGTTGCTTAATCACAAGTGGTTTATGATATTTTCAACTAAACGCATTAAAAATTCAAATTTAGGGGGCGCATAATCACTTTAACGTATACTTTGTACATTTTCGTCTGATATTTTCGTAAGGAATTGCCTGCCGAAGTTTGTCCCATGTTAAAAAATAATATGGTATAGTGCTCCACACCTAGTATTTCTTTACTTGGGAATGCAACTTTTTAATTATTCTTTGCATTGNCGAAAATGTAAAATGTAAGTACCACTTATCTCGTCAAGTTGTTATTAATGGAGATATGCGCCCCTAAAAAAAATTAACATTTAAATTGCCTTACTCCGTATTGTGGTTTTCAAAACAGATATGCAACACAGGTTCTGTTTTGAATGTTCAACATGAATTATTCCACAAATGGTTCACCTGTGAGTGTTCCTGTAAGACGACNAAATGGTTCACCTGTGAGTGTTCCTGTAAGACGACATTTTTTGTTAATTTAGACGTGCTGATTCACATGTTGTCTTTAGAAATAGCTTATGACGTAGTGATACATAGTTTGATGGAAACATATGGTGCCAATAGCCATTTCCAAAAGGAAGGGAGATGATGATATTACCGACCGCGTTTTCAGAGCTGTAAGATATAATTTGTATAACACACCATTCACATATGTGTTGCTTAATCACAAGTGGTTTATGATATTTTCAACTAAACGCATTAAAAATTCAAATTTAGGGGGCGCATAATCACTTTAAGGTATACTTTGTACATTTTCGTCTCATATTTTCGTAAGGAATTGCCTGCCGAAGTTTGTCCCATGTTAAAAAATAATATGGTATAGTGCTCCACACCTAGTATTTCTTTACTTGGGAATGCAACTTTTTAATTATTCTTTGCATTGCTAATGCGTTTGCTAGGTTTTACGGCCAAATAGCAATAACTTCGTTCTTCGTTGGCACAAGACTACAAGTAGATGGGACTTACAGGCCAAACTATTTGTAATTTAGCTATGACAAGAATAGNTTCGTTCTTCGTTGGCACAAGACTACAAGTAGATGGGACTTACAGGCCAAACTATTTGTAATTTAGCTATGACAAGAATAGTACGGAGATTTTCAACATTCCCCTGAGGTCAGTTTCCGGTTTCATGAACGTAGTGGTGCGGTCAGGTTGGATGAGCGTTAATGAAAGTTGCTTTGACGTGTTCCGATAAAAAAAAAACCTTGCTACGAAAAAAATTCATCGCAAGAGAGGCTCGCGTGAACTTTCGTGAAGTTACACTTTTCCATTTAATTAAAGAAGTAAAATACAACTTGAAAATGTTCTACATACGTTTGCACAACCGCAAACACTCCAAACGGAAGAACGGAGAATTAAACAGATGTTCAGAGACTACCTATGCGGGATTCAAACGTTGGTTACACTGTACTAAAATCAACTCAGCTATCATTATATATTTTTTAATTGCATATTACAGAGAATATGTAAATTTAAACATAAAATACATCCAGATATTATCTTTTTACATTTACACACCAGTAATATCATCTAAACTCCAGCCAAATCAGTGTTTCAAGTATTTCCTGTCATGAAGAGATTTAATTTTATTTCAAATACTTTGACTAAAAGAGGACTGAAATGATTCAAAACTGTCCAACATAAATTTGAAATAGATTTTATAAACTGGAAGGACAACTTCGTCAAACACTTGAAGGCACATAAATAAAATCTGGCGTAACTCAGGTATCGAACANTATAAACTGGAAGGACAACTTCGTCAAACACTTGAAGGCACATAAATAAAATCTGGCGTAACTCAGGTATCGAACATATGCACAAGGTTGTTTGTTGGTGTTGTTGATGTTACAGAGAAATAAAACTTTTGTTTAGTTTGATGTTCATAGNTATGCACAAGGTTGTTTGTTGGTGTTGTTGATGTTACAGAGAAATAAAACTTTTGTTTAGTTTGATGTTCATAGTTTGACTACAATTAATTCACCGATAAATCGTCTCTGTTTTACAGTCCACAACATTGCCACACCTCCCAGCGGATTTCGCAACCTACCCCACCACAACTACAGTCAATTGCATACACNGCTTGACTACAATTAATTCACCGATAAATCGTCTCTGTTTCACAGTCCACAACATTGCCACACCTCCCAGCGGATTTCGCAACCTACCCCACCACAACTACAGTCAATTGCATACACCAATAAAAACCTCATTATAAATATCAAAAAGGGGCTCATCCGATTTTAAAAAATAATCACGTCGCTGAACTTATCGCTCAATAAGATGTAATATGGAACTGGGAGAAATTTGTATATTCCCATTAAACATACTGAAGTTGATATCATTATCNCTCATTATAAATATCAAAAAGGGGCTCATCCGATTTAAAAAATAATCACGTCGCTGAACTTATCGCTCAATAAGATGTAATATGGAACTGGGAGAAATTTGTATATTCCCATTAAACATACTGAAGTTGATATCATTATCTCAGTACATAGTTACATCTCGGAACAAACATAGACGGTGTCCTATGAACTCCGTAGTGCCATACAAAATTTCTAAATTAAAATTTCGGTACTTACAGCGTTTAGGAAGATGTTTGAGGTGACCATCTTAGCTGAATAATCTTTTATAATACCAAGAACACTAAACTTGATTAATAACTGAATCATTAAGGGAGAAGAGCAGATACCTAAAAATGTTTGAAAATTAAAGATTTCCTAATTAAAAGTGTTAATTCACGTGGCTATTCCTGACCAGCCTATATGGATATTTAATGGTGCCGCTTAGCTCTTTGCTGGTACTCCTTTGCCCATGTAATGAATAAAGCAATAGACTGCTAAGGGTGACACTTTGCCAGAGTCATCAAGTGCCTCACTACCTCACNTAGACTGCTAAGGGTGACACTTTGCCAGAGTCATCAAGTGCCTCACTACCTCACGCACGAGAGAACGAACTGGTGTGAAAGTCGTCTGCTGCGTAGAGAGTATTCGTGGCAATACACCTGTGATGCTACCATCTTATTGCACAATAATTATAATGCACCTTTAGACTACACCACTGCAATTATTTTANATACACCTGTGATGCTACCATCTTATTGCACAATAATTATAATGCACCTTTAGACTACACCACTGCAATTATTTTAAGTATCTCTCATTTAAATTACTTAAATTATTACCTTATAAACATATCTTTAAACAATTTCTTAAATTTACTATTTCGAAAACAACGTTTAAATTAGCACCTTGGTACGTGCATGTTTGTGTAGGCTATATACGGTAAAGGGAGCACGTTCTAAGCCCCTCTCCTCAGCAAGCATTAACAACAAATAAATATATTTTATTACAACCGCAGATGGTAATTTTTGATAGTTGTGAAACCAATACACTGTATGTATTAGTCACATGGCAATGTTTATATAAAACATTGGCGCAAATATAGAAATTCACTGACAAAAAAAATTTTGCCGTCTTAGAAAGTACTTACTTTACCGTGAATAGCCTATAGACGCGTGTGTATGCGTGATAGAGATATACAAACACGTTTAATACTTTTTCAATACTATTATTTTTCGAATCCCATAGCAGAATGCTCAGCGGTTTTCTGTTAAAAGACGAATTTCTATTGCATTGCTCGCCTTTTTATGTATATGTCCGTAGCACATAAAATGCCCCTCTGAACTTAATAACAGTAGATCTCACATAAAATATGAATTGTATGTAATTTTTTTTGGACATTCTGTTGACATAAATTGGTAAGGCACTTTAGGGCCATTCTGCATTTAATTAAGGAAGCACCAGGTAGCGCCACGAATTGAAACCGATCACGTAACGATATAACCTACCTCCAGTGAAGACGAAAAAGTTGTTTCTGAAATTTATTGGAAACTATACGCATCTTGAAATAGAATTGTCACTTATGACTAGCTTTTCGAAACACGGAGTAGGTAGGAGATAATTGTTTCATATTGTGCTGTGACGTAAATAGTAACTTATATTAAATTTNTTTCGAAACACGGAGTAGGTAGGAGATAATTGTTTCATATTGTGCTGTGACGTAAATAGTAACTTATATTAAATTTTATAAAAATTCACTACCATGTGAAAAATGTCAGTTTCTTCTCCTGATTTGTGTAGATTGGTAATTAATTGTATAAAAAAACGTGTAGATTGAATAGCCATTAGTCCACTATTGGAATAGTTATGAAATTTTGAAGTTTCTAGATGGGTGCCATAATCTCAAGTTCGTTTTTTCAAGGTTATGGACTAAAAAATAGTTCTTTAGTAATTTAATGTACATTTTTGACTTCTTTTTGTTTTCTGTTGAAAAAACTAACATCCTGTTGGGGTCCTACATGAGCGCGGGTGGCGTCGATAATATAAGGATGCCACACAGCGGCACCCATTACACTTTGAGGTTATGTCTCCCACCTCGNATACGCATCTTGAAATAGAATTGTCACTTATGACTAGCTTTTCGAAACACGGAGTAGGTAGGAGATAATTGTTTCATATTGTGCTGTGACGTAAATAGTAACTTATATTAAATTTGATAAAAATTCACTACCATGTGAAAAATGTAAGTTTCTTCTCCTGATTTGTGTAGATTGGTAATTAATTGTATAAAAAAACGTGTAGATTGAATAGCCATTAGTCCACTATTGGAATAGTTATGAAATTTTGAAGTTTCGAGATGGGTGCCATAATCTCAAGTTCGTTTTTTCAAGGTTATGGACTAAAAAATAGTTCTTTAGTAATTTAATGTACATTTTTGACTTCTTTTTGTTTTCTGTTGAAAAAAACTAACATCCTGTTGGGGTCCTACATGAGCGCGGGTGGCGTCGATAATATAAGGATGCCACACCGCGGCACCCATTACACTTTGAGGTTATGTCTCCCACCTCGAAACTTAAAAAATGCAAAACTATTGAAATAATGGACCGATTTACAAACTTCAAAAGCCATTTTGTTACAAATACATGGCAGAATACGTACACAACAAACATAATACTGAAATCGCAAATTATTATAACATCAAAAGTTACCTGTGCGACCCCAGAATGAAGTCAATATAAGATTTTAAAAATATGTATTACATCATCATTATCTGTCTTTTTCTCAACCTACAACATGCTGGTCCTGCAGTAATGAGGGAAAATATGAGTTTTCACCCCCCTTTACCCCTGTAAAATATTCTGTATATGTGTATGTATGTCTATATTTTTATATGTATGTATTATGTTCTATGTATTTCATAAGGAAGCTCTCTAACCTTTTGATATTAATATCATTAGGTTCGCTGCAGGTAGAATAACTTAACATCTCATTGATTTATAAAAATAAATAAGTTTTAAAATAACATCACAAATTTTAATTAAATCATAACTATTATTACAACAAGTAATAAAACGAAGAATCTGATAAAAACTAATTTATGGGTTAAAAAACATTTCAACATGAGTACACGTATGTTACCAGTAGTACCAACCAAGTTCCGATAAAGTCAAATTTGATCACCAATCTCGATCTTGTTCTTCTTCCGAGAAAAGAGAACGGGTGTAGAGTACATATTAATTACGGCATTCCGGTTGGAAACATATTCATGTACAGTTGTTTAATAAAGAAATCACATTCACAGAAAATAATTGTATTTATATATCGTAAATATTTGCTAGTTGTAGTTAAATTACAATATATGATAAGCAATACTTATGTTCATAATTGTTATTACAAAACATTATTATAATATAGTCGTATCTCTTTGCCATATGAACGAAAGTTATTCTGCGCTTCATCATTTGCTAACAAAAGTTGCAATTGTGTGCTGCGTGTTTCAAAGGTTGGTTGTTTCATGCTAGCAAAGTGCGTATAACCCGGAGAGCAAATATTTGCGTTCGGTTTCAACGATACCATTGAGACGCGGCTAATATTCACGTGTTTGTTCTCCAAACAACTGAACTTGCCGTCGCGCCTGCTACACGTCAGTCTAGTCTGCCGAACAAGCTCTGCAAATTGTGAGTTACAGTAGTGACTCAAACTTTACTACTTGGAACGAAAACTGAACACTATTTCGGGAAAAGCACTTACAGAGAAGACAGACCATACAACTATATGAGTTCCAGTGGTTCACGGGTGAATGGGTAACCATTATAATCATTAGATGGGCGGTTTCATTTCCTTGATCTGTTAATTCTGATAAGCTCTGTTGTAAAACCGTCATACGTATTTAAAAAATTGTTTGGAAAATTTAGCATCTCAATAGAACGTGTAGTAAAATTTTGATTTTAGAAGTATTTATTTTACAAACAAAAAAATAAGTACTACATGCATTTTTAAAATTACCAACAGTAAGATTTGCTCAATATATAAAATGTCTATTTTACTAATTTGATAACTTTTTATTTCTATAGTATCGTGTGCAGTACTAAAAACAACATTTTTATTTTGTTAATTGCGTTAAGCTTATGACAGGACCGGAGTTGACTGGGACATCTAGTAATAACTTTCGTCCATTTATTGTAAACAAATAAATATTTATTGAAATGAAAACCAAAGAAGTTGGAATAAATACACATACAACTATTTTAGGAGGCAGCCTTGTCAGAAAACGAAATTACCCGAAACTATTCACCAAAAATATGATTGTTGTAGTTACAAAATATTTCATGGAAAACAATCCTACGAGATGACTTTTGTGGTAAATACGACGTTACTGTTGTTATTTATAGTCTTATAAATAAATTGCATTATTTATATTACTTGTTGGTATAAGACGCGCTCATTTTATTATCATTAAGTAATTGGCTTGCTGTTACTACAAATAATTATGCGTTCAAAGTAAACGTTTCGGTATGGTCAATTTCCATAGTTACGTTGATTGTAACTTTAAGTTTACCCTCAAGTGTTACCAAATATGAAGGAGTTTACTCATGCATGAAGACAAACATTTTGCCAATCATTCGTCTTGAACACTTAGAAGATAAACATGCATTCCCAACAGCAATAACTAAACACGGTGAACACAGCTTATACTGTATCATTAACTCGTGCATCACTTATGTATGAACACNCCAACAGCAATAACTAAACACGGTGAACACAGCTTATACTGTATCATTAACTCGTGCATCACTTATGTATGAACACTACGCTGGACTTCCCAGAGGATGATGCACCCTACCCTGCTACAGCTACATTCAAATGCATACACCTATGAAAACCCAACTATATGTCTTAAAGCGGTCATCCAATTGTCTAAAAAATTACATTACTGAACTCTCCGCTAAATAACATGTTATGTTATTGCGAGAAAAAGGTATATTCCCAAAAATCAAAGTTGATATAAATATCTCAGAACGAATTAAATATCGGAACACACATAGACGGTGTCTTATGAGCCCCGTAGTGCCATTTACGAATCCTAAATAAAAATATCTTCTGCTGTTCCGAAGATATTTGGAGTGGACATCTAAGCTGAATAATCCTGTATACAGTTCATGGTAAACTGAGCACTTTTGAAAGTCTTGCTTAAGTTCTAATACGTAGATACATTGATAACATTCTGTCCTTCCGCCATATGTAAAGTTATCATTGCCATCGAGCTGACCACTTTATTATTGCATCGGTAAAGTAAATAGTGCAATTGTTAGGCATGTAAACCTGATGCTTATACGCAAATTACTATAATGTGAATTAAACAAGAAAAACTAACCTAACTGGACATATAAGTAAACATTACGTTCTCAATACAACTCTGNCTATAATGTGAATTAAACAAGAAAAACTAACCTAACTGGACATATAAGTAAACATTACGTTCTCAATACAACTCTGAGTCTTAGGACTATATTTGTTTCTTCGCTGCCAACTTAACTGGAAGCCCGCATGTCAGCGTGCAATGTAACATATATGTTCTTAAATGCCGTAGATTTTACAAAAAGGTTGATTTCAAATGCTCTCACGTAATCGTGAACAGTCTATATATACATCGGTTCGAACACCGAGGTGTTCACTCGATGGTAAGTGTTCTGGCTTCCCGAGGATTTATCTTTACAGAGCCACCATAGTCACGTGGGTAGTGACACAGGCTTCCAAAAAGGCTATCAGTATTCGATTTGCGGGGGAATCACACCAAGTTCTTGTATTTAGAAATGTGGCGGACTTTGCTGTTTTTCACTGGGTTTAACATTAAGCCACCCTTGCTTCCCTCCGCTGCTTCATCGCATTTCACCCTCATGATAGCTTAAATCCTGATCGTTAGAGATGTGACTAAATACACATACTGAGAAAAAAGTGTAAAGCGGGTAGAACGAATGTCCCGAACTGGACGTAATTTAGTGAACTTGCATGTAATTGCTGGGGCGTAAACAATAAGAGTTGTAGTGATCTGAATATAAATTATGTAACTACAAACAAAGGGAAATTGTGGTTTCACCACAATAATGGCGTAATGATATTAGGAACATGCAAAGCGTTAGTCAGTCAGTCAACACAGAGAGAAAAGGTCACCGAACACAGAGTACACAGAGATAAATGTTGAGTTGAATCAAAAAAAGTTTTTAAATATATACATTTCGGATACTGGACAACACGCACAAGTAAATATTTCAAGCTCCGCTTTTTAGTTTCCTGTTAAAATAGTTTTATTAGGAGGGTTACGCCATTACTAAGCGCCAAAAAATGCACTAACAAACACTGTTACTATCTCAACTTTCACAAAAGTCACATTAAAAGTCTCGAGCTGTATTATCGAACGCATGTTATA
Source organism: Clitarchus hookeri (assembly GCA_002778355.1). Classification (NCBI taxonomy): domain Eukaryota; kingdom Metazoa; phylum Arthropoda; class Insecta; order Phasmatodea; family Phasmatidae; genus Clitarchus; species Clitarchus hookeri. Next base: position 13,457 of record NQII01003853.1, on the reverse strand, counting down.
CTTTTGATTCAACGAAATATTTTGTTGGCAGTCTAATTTATTTTGGAGCAACACATAGGTTTTGTTAATTAAAGTATATATTTTTTAGATTAAAAAATTCAATTTTTATGGATTCCAAGTTTTGTTTACTGGACAAAATATTTTGTTTGGGGTGAAAAAATTATTTTTTTCCCTGTACAAACAAATATTTTGTTGAATTTTCTATCAGCGTATGCCTAAAAGACGCATTATATATCATAATTATAACGGCAACAAACAAATTAGTCCATCTACGTTGCAATATATGGCGGAGCAACTAAAGTACCAAGATAACGGGAAAAAGCAATTATTTAAACCTCGGTTAATCCAGAAGTATTACTGATATCGGTCAATATAGCAATTCCGAGCTAGCCTGCTTTATAACAACAATAATGGAAACAGTTTTTTTTTCCTGGTAACATATTTCGAAACAGTATTTAAACTTCTCTGTCTGCCGACATTGTGATACTTTCTTCGTTTGAGACAGCACTAGTTGTTAGATATAGTATGTTTGGTGCCAGCGTCAGTGCAGGGATTCGGGATGCAGAAGCTTGGTAAGGAAATGACAAACTTCATGCGTTTGCATTCCATTTCGGGGGCGGCCATCTTGGCAGCCAGTGCCAAAATGTGCCAAAATTTGCAAAATTGCAAAAATTAATTTTAAAAAAATTCAATTTCAACAGATTATTTTTTCACAAAATTAATTTTCAAAAATTAATTTTTCAAAATTAATGTTTTGAAAAGATTGATTCAATATTTAAAAATATTGATTTAATATTACAAAATTACGATTTAACTATTCAAAATTTCTAAAAAATTATTTTTTCTCGCGCATTCCCTGGCGGCCATGTTAGAATCCCTAAGCCGACGCCAAGGGTACAGCCATGTTCTCGCGCATTCCCTGGCGGTCATGTTAGAATCCCTATGCCGACGCCAAGTGGTCAGCCATGTTGATTGTGACTCCCGAAGACGACGCACCCAACAGTTATGCTCTGGCATTCAAGGGGGGCCGCAGTGACGCAATGGGTAGAGCGCAACTCCACGCTCTTGCATTCACGCACCGAAGACGACGAATCCCAACAGAGACGCAGCCAGGACATGCTCCAGCATTCAAGGGGGCTCGCAGTGAAGCATTGGGTGGAGCGCAACTTCACGCTCTCGCATTCACGCACCGAAGGCTCCCAACAGAGAATCATGCTCCCGCATAAACAAAAGAGAGATGACGTAGATGGAAAGTTAAATGTAATGCTCTAGTATGACTAATTCAATGGGGCCGCAGTAGCATAGTGGGTAGAGTATATGTTAAACCATCACGCTCCCGCATTCTCAGGGAGTGCAGCAGCAGCAGCTCCCAAGAGACATGCCAGCTATGCGCTAGTACCTTGCACGTGTGTTATCAAAAATACTATACGTCCTACAATCACGTGTGAGGTAACCTCCATCCCATCCCGACCCCCGCCACGCGAGAGAGAGAGAGAGAGACAAAAATATTATACATATATATAAATATATAATTCCTACAATCACACACCCAGCAGCAGCAGCATACTTACACACACACGTGCGATCACGCCCGCATCCAAGAGCTAAGTGNTTTAATAAAGAAATCACATTCACAGAAAATAATTGTATTTATATATCGTAAATATTTGCTAGTTGTAGTTAAATTAAAATATATGATAAGCAATACTTATGTCCATAATTGTTATTACAAAACATTATTATAATATAGTCGTATCTCTTTGCGATATGAACGAAAGTTATTCTGCGCTTCATCATTTGCTAACAAAAGTTGCAATTCTGTGCTGCGTGTTTCAAAGGTTGGTTGTTTCATGCTAGCAAAGTGCGTATAACCCGGAGAGCAAATATTTGCGTTCGGTTTACCGGGCCGCAGGTACCACAGTTTCAACGATACCATTGAGACGCGGCTAATATTCACGTGTTTGTTCTCCAAACAACTGAACTTGCCGTCGCGCCTGCTACACGTCAGTCTAGTCTGCCGAACAAGCTCTGCCTGTCTGTCTGACAAAGGGCATCTAGCGGTATCACTAGTTGTGGGCTGTAAGGTGGGAAGGGGGAGGAGTCATTCGACGTAGATGTATGAAGACCATATGTCACGATCGATTTATTTGCGCCATCTTGGATTTGTCGATATCCCTCCATTACTGCTGTTTCAGATTTGGTGGTGTAATGTTTTGTTGTTCAGGGAAGTAGAGCGTATTAAATGTGATACAAAGGACTTTTTTCGTTTAATCGGCAGAAATATATTGTTATTTGACGCCTATCAGTAATTACAAAATACCGATTATCGACTATTTACGATGATTTCAGAGCCATTGTCAGCTGCATCAAAACATTTTGAGAAAATTTATCCCACGCTCAGACAAGAAAGGCTTTAGAAACCCTGAACAATATGTTATAAGTAGATCCACCTGAAATGCATATTGCGTTTTTGAGTTTAAGGAAAAACTTTCTGAAATATTTTGTTACTACAAGAAACAAACAATTTCCTTGTTGTTAATACTTATTTTCTGCATACTCACTTATATACGAAAATATATCACAACGATCTATAACCGAAATTTTTTCAATTATATATTTATTTATTATAATTTGTTAGACATTTGCTCAAAGTAAATGCAATATGCATTATTTTAATGAGAGATGCAAATTGTGAGCTACATCAGTTACTCAAACTTTACTACTTGGAACGAAAACTGAACACTATTTCGGGAAAAGCACTTACAGAGAAGACAGACCATACAACGATATGAGTTCCAGTGGTTCACGGGTGAATGGGTAACCATTATAATCATTAGATGGGCGGTTTGATTTCCTTGATCTGTTAATTCTGATAAGCTCTGTTGTAAAACCGTCATACGTAATAAAAAATTTTTTTTGGAAAATTTAGCATCTCAATAGAACGTGTAGTAAAATTTTGATTTTAGAAGTATTTATTTTACAAACAAAAAAATAAGTACTACATGCATTTTTAAAATTACCAACAGTAAGATTTGCTCAATATATAAAATGTCTATTTTACTAATTTGATAACTTTTTATTTCTATAGTATCGTGTGCAGTACTAAAAACAACATTTTTATTTTGTTAATTGCGTTAAGCTTATGACAGGACCGGAGTTGACTGGGACATCTAGTAATAACTTTCGTCCATTTATTGTAAACAAATAAATATTTATTGAAATGAAAACCAAAGAAGTTGGAATAAATACACATACAACTATTTTAGGAGGCAGCCTTGTCAGAAAACGAAATTACCCGAAACTATTCACCAAAAATACGATTGTTGTAGTTACAAAATATTTCATGGAAAACAATCCTACGAGATGACTTTTGTGGTAAATACGACGTTACTGCTGTTATTTATAGTCTTATAAATAAATTGCATTATTTATATTACTTGTTGGTATAAGACGCGCTCATTTTATTATCAGTAAGTAATTGGCTTGCTGTTACTACAAATAATTATGCGTTCAAAGTAAACGTTTCGGTATGGTCAATTTCCATAGTTACGTTGATTGTAACTTTAAGTTTACCCTCAAGTGTTACCAAATATGAAGGAGTTTACTCATGCATGAAGAGAAACATTTTGCCAATCATTCGTCTTGAACACTTAGAAGATAAACATGCAATGCCAACAGCAATAACTAAACACGGTGAACACAGCTTATACTGTATCATTAACTCGTGCATCACTTATGTATGAACACTACGCTGGACTTCCCAGAGGATGATGCACCCTACCCTGCTACAGCTACATTCAAATGCATACACCTATGAAAACCCAACTATATGTCTTAAAGCGGTCATCCAATTGTCTAAAAAATTACATTACTGAACTCTCCGCTAAATAACATGTTATGTTATTGCGAGAAAAAGGTATATTCCCAAAAATCAAAGTTGATATAAATATCTCAGAACGAATTAAATATCGGAACACACATAGACGGTGTCTTATGAGCCCCGTAGTGCCATTTACGAATCCTAAATAAAAATATCTTCTGCTGTTCCGAAGATATTTGGAGTGGACATCTAAGCTGAATAATCCTGTATACAGTTCATGGTAAACTGAGCACTTTTGAAAGTCTTGCTTAAGTTCTAATACGTAGATACATTGATAACATTCTGTCCTTCCGCCATATGTAAAGTTATCATTGCCATCGAGCTGACCACTTTATTATTGCATCGGTAAAGTAAATAGTGCAATTGTTAGGCATGTAAACCTGATGCTTATACGCAAATTACTATAATGTGAATTAAACAAGAAAAACTAACCTAACTGGACATATAAGTAAACATTACGTTCTCAATACAACTCTGTGTCTTAGGACTATATTTGTTTCTTCGCTGCCAACTTAACTGGAAGCCCGCATGTCAGCGTGCAATGTAACATATATGTTCTTAAATGCCGTAGATTTTACAAAAAGGTTGATTTCAAATGCTCTCACTTAATCGTGAACAGTCTATATATACATCGGTTCGAGCACCGAGGTGTTCACTCGATGGTAAGTGTTCTGGCTTCCCGAGGATTTATCTTTACAGAGCCACCATAGTCACGTGGGTAGTGACACAGGCTTCCAAAAAGGCTATCAGTATTCGATTTGCGGGGGAATCACACCAAGTTCTTGTATTTAGAAATGTGGCGGACTTTGCTGTTTTTCACTGGGTTTAACATTAAGCCACCCTTGCTTCCCTCCGCTGCTTCATCGCATTTCACCCTCATGATAGCTTAAATCCTGATCGTTAGAGATGTGACTAAATACACATACTGAGAAAAAAGTGTAAAGCGGGTAGAACGAATGTCCCGAACTGGACGTAATTTAGTGAACTTGCATGTAATTGCTGGGGCGTAAACAATAAGAGTTGTAGTGATCTGAATATAAATTATGTAACTACAAACAAAGGGAAATTGTGGTTTCACCACAATAATGGCGTAATGATATTAGGAACATGCAAAGCGTTAGTCAGTCAGTCAACACAGAGAGAAAAGGTCACCGAACACAGAGTACACAGAGATAAATGTTGAGTTGAATCAAAAAAAGTTTTTAAATATATACATTTCGGATACTGGACAACACGCACAAGTAAATATTTCAAGCTCCGCTTTTTAGTTTCCTGTTAAAATTGTTTTATTAGGAGGGTTACGCCATTACTAAGCGCCAAAAAATGCACTAACAAACACTGTTACTATCTCAACTTTCACAAAAATCACATTAAAAGTCTCGAGCTGTATTATCGAACACATGTTATACTTTTGATTCAACGAAATATTTTGTTGGCAGTCTAATTTATTTTGGAGCAACACATAGGCTTTGTTAATTAAAGAATATATTTTTTAGATTAAAAAATTCAATTTTTATGGATTCCAAGTTTTGTTTACTGGACAAAATATTTTGTTTGGNAATATATTTTTTAGATTAAAAAATTCAATTTTTATGGATTCCAAGTTTTGTTTACTGGACAAAATATTTTGTTTGGGGTGAAAAAATTATTTTTTTCCCTGTACAAACAAATATTTTGTTGAATTTTCTATCAGCGTATGCCTAAAAGACGCATTATATATCATAATTATAACGGCAACAAACAAATTAGTCCATCTACGTTGCAATATATGGCGGAGCAACTAAAGTACCAAGATAACGGGAAAAAGCAATTATTTAAACCTCGGTTAATCCAGAAGTATTACTGATATCGGTCAATATAGCAATTCCGAGCTAGCCTGCTTTATAACAACAATAATGGAAACAGTTTTTTTTNTATTACTGATATCGGTCAATATAGCAATTCCGAGCTAGCCTGCTTTATAACAACAATAATGGAAACAGTTTTTTTTCCTGGTAACATATTTTGAAACAGTATTTAAACTTCTCTGTCTGCCGACTTTGTGATACTTTCTTCGTTTGAGACAGCACTAGTTGTTAGATATAGTATGTTTGGTGCCAGCGTCAGTGCAAGGATTCGGGATGCAGAATCTTGGTAAGGAAATGACAAACTTCATGCGTTTGCATTCCATTTCGGGGGCGGCCATCTTGGCAGCCAGTGCCAAAATGTGCCAAAATTTGCAAAATTGCACAAATTTATTTTCAAAAAATTACATTTCAACAAATTATTTTTTCACTAAATTAATTTTCAAAAATTAATTTTTTAAAATTAATGTTTTGAAAAGTNTTTTTTCACTAAATTAATTTTCAAAAATTAATTTTTTAAAATTAATGTTTTGAAAAGTTTGATTCAATATTTAAAAATATTGATTTAATATTACAAAATTACGATTTAACTATTCAAAATTTCTAAAAAATTATTTTTTCTCGCGCATTCCCTGGCGGTCATGTTAGAATCCCTAAGCCGACGCCAAGTGGTCAGCCATGTTGATTGTGACTCCCGAAGATGACGCACCTTACAGTTATGCTCTGGCATTCAAGGGGGGCCGCAGTGACGCAATGGGTAGAGCGCAACTCCACGCTCTTGCATTCACGCACCGAAGACGACGAATCCCAACAGAGATGCAGCCAGGACATGCTCCAGCATTCAAGGGGGCTCGCAGTGAAGCATTGGGTGGAGCGCAACTACACGCTCTCGCATTCACGCACCGACGGCTCCCAACAGAGAGTCATGCTCCCGCATTCACAAAAGAGAGATGACGTAGATGGCAAGTTAAATGTAACACTCTAGTATGACTAATTCAATGGGGCCGCAGTAGCGTAGTGGGTAGAGTGTATGTTAAACCATCACGCTCCCGCATTCTCAGGGAGTGCAGCAGCAGCAGCAGCTCCCAAGAGACATGCCAGCTATGCGCTAGTACCTTGCACGTGTGTTATCAAAAATACTATACGTCCTACAATCACGTGTGAGGTAACCTCCATCCCATCCCGACCCCCGCCTCGCGAGAGAGAGAGAGAGAGACAAAAACATAATACATATATATAAATATATAATTCTTACAATCACACACCCAGCAGCAGCAGCATACTTACACACACACGTGCGATCACGCCCGCATCCAAGAGCTAAGTGGCATGACACGTCCCACACATCCTGTACATAACAGAGATCGCCCAGGACAAAAAAACTCTCAAAAATATTATAAATGTTAGTGATTAACTGATTCGCCAATGAAGCAATGGGTAGAACGCAACTTCACGCTCCTGCATTCACGCACCGACGACGACGACGAACCCCAACAGAGACGCAGCCAGGACATCAGGACATAGCTTCGAAGTCGTTACGTAATGCTCTAGCATTCAAGGGGGGCCACAGTGAAGCAATAGGTAGAGCGAAACCTCACGCTCTTGCAATCAGGCACCAACGACGACGAATCCCAACAGAGACGCAGCCAGGACATAGCTTTGAAGTCGTTATGTCATGCTCTGACATTCAAGGGGCCGAGGTGAAGCAATGGGCAGAGCGCAACTTCACGCTCTTGCAATCGCGCACCTACGACGACGTCGAACCCCAACAGAGACGCAGCCAGGACATCAGGACATAGCTTCGGAGTCGTTACGTAATGCTCTAGCATTCAAGGGGGGCCACAGTGAAGCAATAGGTAGAGCGAAACTTCA
>NQII01003852.1:220499-237324 GCA_002778355.1 Clitarchus hookeri | reverse complement strand
AGACCACCAGCCTACCCCCGGGTGTAACCATCTACACGGGCGAAGGTGCGTCGAAACGCTTCGTGGAAGAGGTGGTTAGGATAGGACTCCTGGTGAAAGACATATATAGTTGGTCTGAACCTATGCGAGAACTAACGCTCGGGGAACAGGCCGGCTATGCTCTAGCCACTACCTGCTGCCACTGTTCTGGCATGTTTACCGACACCAACAGAAAGGTTCATGACCATGATCATTTCACAGGCAGTTTCATTGGGGCGTCGTGTAATAACTGCAACAAGCTTCGTCGCCGACCCCAGCGACTGCCGATACTCTTCCATAACTTGACGTATGTTGCCAATTTCATTATTAAGCAGCTTGGCTACGATACCTAGGACATATTTATCATTACCCATACGGAGGAAAAGTTAATCACCTTCAGTAAGAGTTTGGGCGACAAGTTCACTATACAGTTTATTGATACGTATAGGTTTGTGTCTGCCAGCCTAGCAACACTCGCGCAGAATCTGCCGTCCGGTGAATTCCACACAACATCTCGCTTCTTCACTGTAGAGCGCGAGCTACAGCTGGTAACCCGGAAAGGCGTCTTCCCCTACGATTATGTCAGCTCGTGGGAGAGGCTCGCCGAGCCGAGGTTACCTGCTATAGAGTCATTCTATAATAGGCTTACNCCGCGGTTACCTGCTATAGAGTCATTCTATAATAGGCTTGCTGGGGGGAACGTCAGCGCGGAAGACTACCAGCACGCACAAATGGTCTGGTACGTGTTCGGCTGTCGCACCCTCCGTGACTATTCGGAGCTCTACTTGAAGATGGACGTGTTGATTCTGTGTGACGTCTTCGAGAATTTCCGGGGGCTCTGTCTACGCACGTACAGTCTCGACTGTGTGCGCTATGTTAGTGCTCCCGGGTTCTCGTTTGACGCGATGTTGCGCAAGACGCAGGTGGAATTGGAGTTGCTATGCGACTACGATATGCACCTGTTTATTGAGGCTGGTATCCGGGGAGGGGTGGCTCAATGTATTACGAGGCACGTAGTTGCCAATAATAAGCATCTGCCTGAGTCGTATGATGCTAGTAAGCCATCTACCTACCTGCAGTATGTAGATGCTAATAATCTCTACGGGTGGGGGATGTCCCTCCCCCTCCCTTACGCCGGGTTTGAATGGACCGCCACGAACATCGATGTGATGAGCGTGCCGGACGACGGATATGTCGGCTACATACTGGAGGTAGATATNAGTTGCCAATAATAAGCATCTGCCTGAGTCGTATGATGCTAGTAAGCCATCTACCTACCTGCAGTATGTAGATGCTAATAATCTGTATGGGTGGGGGGTGTCCCTCCCCCTACCTTACGCCGGGTTCGAATGGACCGCCACGAACATCGATGTGATGAGCGTGCCGGACGACGGATATGTCTGCTACATACTGGAGGTGGATATAGAATACCCTTCCGCTCTTCACGACGAGCATATGGACCTTCTGTTCTTGCCAGTGAATGAGCGTCCCCCCAGGTCCAAACACGCTAAACTCATGACGACCCTGGAGAGCAAGCTTCATTATATTGTACATTACCGTACTCTGAAGCAAGCATTGGCTCATGGGTTGCGGCTGAAGGCTGTTCACCGTGTCCTTCAATTCCAGCAGAAGGCGTGGCTAAAGCCGTACATAGACATGAACACGGCGAAACGGCAGGCGGCCACGAACGCCTTCGAGAAGGACTTTTTTAAGTTGATGAATAACGCAACGTACGGCAAACTAATGGAAAATAAGCGTAAACGACAGCGTATGGAACTCGTTTGTAGAGAGGTTCGGGCGAAGAAAATGATTGCTAAACCTGCATTCAAATGCAGGACGATATACGGTGAGTTGTTGTCCCTCGTCAAATTATGCCAAGAGGGCGTAAAATTTGACAAGCCCATATACGCTGGGTTTCCCGTACTCGATCTGTCAAAGACACTCATGTACCGCTTTTACTACGACTTCATGCGAGCGCGGTATGGGGGCAGTGTCAGTCTCGCTTATATGGATACCGATTCATTTATAATGGAGCTCGACTGCGCTGACTTTTACAGCGACCTCGCCTCTGACCCGGTGCTCATGTCGGAGTTCGACACTAGTGGCTACCCTCCCACCCATCCCTGCTACTCTCCGATCAACTCCAGGGTTATTGGGAAGTTTAAGGATGAGTGCGCGGGTAACGCGATGGTTGAGTTTGTCGGGTTGCGGGCGAAGCTGTATGCGTACCGTTGCCACGATACGGTAGTGAAACGCGCGAAGGGGATACAGAGGTGCGTAGTCGATAACGTGATAACGTTTGACGATTATCGCCGCATTCTTTTGGCCCAGCGCTGCATGAGAGTACAGGTCGGAAGTATTCATTCGTACCACCACGAAGTTTACACCGAGCGCGCGAACAACCTAGCGCTTTCGTGGATGGACGACAAACGACAAGTCCTGGATGATGCCATACATACCGTCCCCTATGGTTATCAGCCCTAAATAGAAAAACAGCTCTGGGTCCGGCCTATGTAGTTATATACATGTGTCGTCTCGGAGAGAGTGTTATTTCTCCCAGCGTGTATACTGGAGAACTTACAGGCGTCTTCGTATTCCGCTTGTCAGGTATATTGCTGAGGGTTTTTTTTTGGTAGCCATATGTCTCGTTAAGCATGCTGTAGCGCGTGCAAGTGTGTTGCAGGCTTGCCAGGCATGCTGCCTGGTAGTCTACTATAGCGCGTTCAAGAGGTACGTTCCTAACATTGTCAGGTAGATTATCAGTTTTTTTTCCTGCAGTATACTGGAGCTCGTGCAAGTCCGGATGGCTTGCCAGGTATACTATATTTTGTTGGCCTACGCGCTGTCTGATTCGGTGTACTGTAGCCCTTGCAAGGGTTGCAATCTTCTCCTTGCCAGGTACACTGGGTGGTAACACGCCGGAGCGCAAGTGCCCATCTTACTTGCCCCGGCCTGTTACCAGCACGTCCCGTACATGTTTNGAGCGCAAGTGCCCATCTTACTTGCCCCGGCCTGTTACCAGCACACCCCGTACATGTTTCTTTTTGTCTCGGAGGTATACTGGAGCCCATGCAAGCCGTTGTCGCCTTGCCAGGTATACCAACAATCATGTTTTTCACAACATGCTGTATAACATGCTCATTTTTTACGTCTGTAAGTGTACGTTTGTCAACCGACGTCAGCTTGGCGTACGTTCCGTACGTCATCCATTCTTGATAACCTTATGCTACTGCTCTATATAGATTTCTATTGTCACTTATGTGACTCCAACTTTCTCACCCCGCACACGTTATTCCTGCTAGTGATATATATTTTGTCACGTCAGTGACTCCGATGTCCTACCGAGATGTTCATCACCTTGGCACGCTCGTTTTGTTTTACGTTTTGTTTTGTACAACTTCTGTTTTGTTGTTGTTATTTTCAGTCGTCTTGTTACGTTACTTTAACGCGTTGTGGTTTCTACCACCACCACCACACTACTTCTTCTTTAATCAATTCCAATTTGTTCTTATTATTATTATTATTACATAAATCCACCATACTGCTAATTGTCACACATGTGACTCCTCCTGTCTTTGGTCCCACCCTCGCACGGTCGAGATATCACACTGTAGTGTTCTTCTCTAACTTTTTTTCTATATATGCAATTGTTGTTTCCCACTGTCTCACATACCTCGCTTTTCCACTGGCTGCAGCATTGTAACCAGCCTGCACACTATATTTGTGATGTTGCCAACATATATATTTTTTTATATATATTGGTAGTGTCATAGGAATAGTGTGCAGCCCGGTTCCAAGCCCGGGGCCCATCTTCATGGTTCTGCCATGTCGATGGTAATTGGGAGGACAGCGCGGCATAAGGTAAGTGTCGCTAGGCCAGGATGTGTGTGTGTGACGCGGGGCGCGCGATCGCACATGTGTGTGTAAGTATGCTGCATGTTGCTACTCTTGTTCTCGTCACCTTCGCGGCGAAGGACAGCATGCCTCCTCCATTTGGGTGTGTCTGCATGTGGTACACACGTGGAGGATAATTTTTATATCTTGTTCTCGTAACCTTCGCAGCGAAGGACAGCCAGCCGGCTCCGTTTGGGGGTCACCGATATTTCGGTTCGTGTCGCAAGAGCCAGCGACACCGTGGCGTCGGCCTAGGGATTCTAAACTTCCCCTTCGGGGGGCGGCCATCTTGGCGGTCAGCGACACCTTGGCGTCAGCCTAGGGATTCTCTACGGGGCAGCCATCTTGGCGGCCAGCATGGCATCGGCCTAGGGATTCTCTTCGGGGGGCCGGCCATCTTGGCAGTCAGCAACACCTTGGCGTCGGCCTAGGGATTCTCTTTGGGGCGGCCATCTTGGCGGCCAGCATGGCGTCGGCCTAGGGATTCTAAACTTCCCCTTCGGGGGCGGCCACCTTGGCGTCGGCCAAGGGATTCTCTTCGGGGCGGCCAGCATGGCATCGGCCTAGGGATTCTCTTCGGGGGGCGGCCATTTTGGCGGCCAGCATGGCGTCGGCCTAGGGATTCTAAACTTCCCCTTCGGGGGGCGGCCATCTTGGCAGCCAGCATCGTCTTCGGGAGTCGCAACCACCTTGGCGTTGGCTTAGGGCGCCCATCTTGGCAGCCAGCGACGTCTTCGGCTAAACTTCCTCTTCGCAGCGGCCATCTTGGCAGCCAGCATTGTCTTCCGCAACCAACATGGTGTCGGCTTAGGGATTCTCTCCCATGGCTGACACCTTGGTGTCGGCCTAGGGATTCGAAAATGGCCACCAGGGAATGTTCGGGAACAAATAATTTTTTTGGAACTTTTGAAAAGTTGAAACTTTTCATAAGTTTATTTTAAAACTAATTTTTAAAATTTATTTTGTGAAAACAATAATTTTTTAAATTTTTTTTAAATAATTTTTTTGCAATTTTGGCACTGGCTGCCAAGATGGCCGCCTCCTGTTGACACTGGCTGCCCCCAAAGTGGAATGCAAACGCATTAAGTTTGTAATTTCCTTACCAAGCTTCTCAAGATCGAATCCCGAATCCCTGTCATGACGCTGCGTTAGAAGCCTCTATTTATAACTACTTACATATGTAGAGGAAAGTAGGCTAGTTATATTCGTTTAGAATGTATTGGAAAGGATTTATTAATGTCCCCCTGTGTTATGCCTAAAGGCTTATCAGGTAACGGCTTATAAGTTAATTATAACTTAAACTAACACCCATGCCTTACCTAGAATTCGAACACGAAACCTCCCGCATCACAGACCGGTGGCGTACCAAACTACTGCGCGACGGTAATTGTACAGAGTAAGAGAATTTTAACAATTTCAGGGTTTTTAGGGTTTATGCAAATAGCTATTATTTTCCATAATTCACATTTTGTCTTTTTTTTACGTCATTTAAAAGCTGAGTGTATGTAATTTACAGTTTTAAAGTTTGTTTTTTCTATGACGGTTGCCATCTTTAAGCACTGAGATCACAGTTTTCCCTCCAATTTAAAACTCACACTGCTGCATTGATGTTGCATTTAGAAATAAAAAATGTTGTGTACTTAATATCTACACATAGTACGATGTGCAATAAAATGTGCTTAATTGTATCCTTTACATTTATATTAAATCAGACTTTCGTCAATAATTAGTGAATTACAGTACGATAAGAGCTGAAAATAACTGCAAATGTGGCTAGGTAAAACAGTATTAATTGAATAATTTTAAGAAAGACGAGCTCATCAAGTAATTAGACAGAAAATTTATGGAAGACGAATCCTTTTGACCCAATCTAAAACTATTATGTTTATCGAAAAGTGCAGTTCGCTCATTTTTCTCTTATAACAAAGTAAACAAAGAATTTAATCAAATATTTTGCAAGAATAAAGTGACTAGGAAACAAGCAGCTTGAATGTCAAAATAAAGAATTTTAATTGCAAAAAATTATAACACAGAAAAAAATAGTTCCAAAATTTTATGATGCATAAGAAATCAGATCAAAGGAATTAAAACCTTTTAAAACAGCTGTTGGCAGTATGCCTTCCGCCATACGTAAAATTAAAATGCAATGGTGGATCACGTAAAACCATTAATATGATAGCAATATAAGCATGTTACTAATAGCATAATTTTTATTCTTATATCAATAAAACAAAAACTCGTTATCCACAAATTTAAAGATTCCACTTGTAAAATGTTATAACACGAAAATATTTTTTTTTTGCTAGTGCCGGTTAAAATTAGTGCAGGGAGGTATTTTCAAAGTTTGATATCAAAAGAGATCAACCAAAAACCAGTTATTACAGTACAATTGTTGTTTTTATGGTAANGTATTTTCAAAGTTTGATATCAAAAGAGATCAACCAAAAACCAGTTATTACAGTACAATTGTTGTTTTTATGGTAAGGGTTGTGTATGATAAATGGACACACACGTACCGGGAAGCACACATGTTATACACACAAAAATGNGTATGATAAATGGACACACACGTACCGGGAAGCACACATGTTATACACACAAAAATGATAAAATATCAATGATTGTCTTAGGACTTTGCTTAAAATCACTCTCTAGCCTTAAATATTAAACAATAATGGTGAATTTAAATAAACCAGATTTATCGTGTAGGTGGTATATCATACTTAAGTGGGTAAACTGTAATTAGATAATTAATTATGACTCCCATGCTTTTATTTTACTACTACATTCCCAGTTTTACATTTTATTTTATTTCCATCTGCCTACAAAGTATCTGTATAAATAATGTGTTATTTACAGGCTGAATAAAAAATACACCCAACTTTGAAGGTCTATATATCAAAAACAAACAACCTACAACCTTGGTTGACCAATAAAATGAACAGTAGAACTGGGAAGTTTGTTTACCAGGTCTTCAAAAATGCTCAATGTGACCACCACGAGCGGCCCGAACGACATCTACGTGATAATCATACTAGTTCCACTCTTGTCAGCATGTCCGGTATTACGGTTTGGATGGCGTCCGTAATTCTCGTTTTGAGTTCGTCAATGTTAGCCTGCAATGGTGGACGAAACACGTGATCCTTTATGCACCTCCACAGAAAAAATCGCACGGGGTAAGATCCAGGCTTCCGGTTGGGAGAAGGGAGGGGGGGGGCAACAATGAAGAGCCTGGTAACCAGCTGCTCCTCGACCAATCCAGCGTCGCGGCAACGTCTCTTTCAGGTATCCGCGAACAGCTAGGTGCCAATGGGGTGGCGCACCATCCTGCTGGAAAATGAAACCCCCCGCTGCCTCTTCCGAGGAAACAACCACTCTGCAAGTATGTCCAAATAAGGGATTCCAGTTACAGTGGGCTCGTGAAAAAAGAAAGGGCCGAAAATAGTGGTTTTGGATACAGCGCAAAACAAATTCACTTTGGGGGAAGCGCGCTCGTGTTCGGTGGTTTCATGTCCATATTCGCACGTTGTGCCGATTCACCTTACCATTTGTATGGAACGTCGCTTCATCGCTAAAAACCAGCTTAGACATAAAGGCATCGTCTACCTCGTTCTGGGCAAGATCGAATTCGCAGAAATCACGTCTCAGTTCTTTATCCCTTTCGGTAAGAGCCTGCACAAGCTGTAACCTGTATGGTTTGTACAGCAATCGCTTTCGCAACACTGTCCACACCGTCGATTGAGGGATTTGTCAATTGAGGGATTTGCAATTCCCGGCTAGCTTGTAGAGTTGATTTTCTCGGACAGCGAACGAACGCGTGTTGAATCCGTTGCACATTCTCTTCGGACACACGCGAACGCCCCGAACTTTTGCCTTTGCAAAGGCACGCTGTGTCACGGAACTAACGAAACCAATGCACGATACTCCACCTATCGGGAGGACGACGTCCGTATTTCCGACGGAATTCACGTTGAACAGTCGTAACCGATTCANCTATCGGGAGGACGACGTCCGTATTTCCGACGGAATTCACGTTGAACAGTCGTAACCGATTCACATTTAGCAAACTTAATAACACAGAATGCCTTCTGTTGTTCCGTCGCCATCATGATGCGGACTAACACACAACACACGCTTATAGTGCGACTACAGACGCTCCCAGTGTCATCTCTCGGCACATAAAGAAACATCAGACCATCCCCTTCACATTGACGTATTGAATGCGAGCTCGCTTCCTCCTCACCAACTCAAACCGAGAGTTACAAACGCCATCAAAAACGTAACACCGGACATGCTGACAAGAGCGTGGAACGAGTTTGATCATCGCGTAGATGTCTTTCGGGCCGCTCATGGTGGTCACATTGAACATTTATGAATGTTTGTTTAAACAAATTCACGGTTCCACGATTCATTTGATTGGTCAATCAAGGTTGTAGGTTGTTTGGTTTTGATATTATGTACCTTCAAAGTAGGGTATTCTTTTATACTCATACTGCATATGTGATATTGCGTTGCGTACGATATAATCATGCACGCATAACTATTGCGATTAATAT
Organism: Clitarchus hookeri; assembly: GCA_002778355.1. Lineage (NCBI taxonomy): Eukaryota > Metazoa > Arthropoda > Insecta > Phasmatodea > Phasmatidae > Clitarchus > Clitarchus hookeri. The sequence continues at coordinate 228,856 of NQII01003852.1, read as the reverse complement.
GTTAAGTTTAAGTTGTGGCAAGACTGTATGTTTTCTGTTATTTGTTCCCTTACTGCATATCTGTGTGTCACCTTCTTAATTGAGTTCCTCTCAACTTAGAGCAAACTGATTGTCCAAGGAGACTATTATTGTATAAATGTAATTTGCGACATCCAACTGGTAAAATAACACAAGAAAATTTATATAAGAAAAACCCCCCCGTTTTTCCCACATTATGAACATGACGCGAGTAATTCTGGGCAATATTATAGTTTATACTAACGAAGTTCAAAAATAATTGATATTTCAAAGAATTTCCTTTTTTCGCGCTTACCTCATCGAAACTGTGCGCTTCACTGCACCTAGTAGGCTGACCCAGGCACCGGGGACCTGGGCTACGACTTCGCTGCGTTGATATGGACAACGCTCTACTAACTAGGTTGGGTCCAGTGTGCGATGAAGTTTCTTCTTTCATCCATCTCCAACCCGCCAGCTGCAATCAAGATACAATAAATTATATTCGGTTCAAACTCGGAAATTTACGTGTCATTCATACAAGCTGTGGGAACAAAAAAACAGGCATTGGAAGCACATTTAACATCGCGATAAACTTAACACCACCTTCTCCAGTACTGCTGGTTATTCACTGAAGATATTTTCGAAAAACTAACATACATAGAATGATACCTTTGTCCTACGAAATAGTTGTCGGTAACTGAAGTGCATAATCCATTCATTTCCTAGTTTTAGCTATTAATTCTAGTCACAGNCCTACGAAATAGTTGTCGGTAACTGAAGTGCATAATCCATTCATTTCCTAGTTTTAGCTATTAATTCTAGTCACAGAATTTCTGTAAATAATACACCAAACCGGGTTTTTCTGAAGAGACCTTTTACATCCCCTTATCAATACTTGGAATATCCCCTTCGATATAACTGAAAATCCTCAAACTGCTGTGAAANGGACCTTTTACATCCCCTTATCAATACTTGGAATATCCCCTTCGATATAACTGAAAATCCTCAAACTGCTGTGAAACAGTACTGGTTTGATGCTACTGACCATTAGAAAAAGTATGAGAAAATGCAAAAATTTCGTAACAGATCTCATGAGGAGTGTAATGATGAAATAGGGGATAACATTTTGGAGCAGTTAGATTATTTGAGTAAAGCAGTTGACTAGTCTACTGCCAAATTAGCAATTAAATATAAGGGATAGTATGTGATTCTTAAGTTCCTTACCTCTGTCACACTGTTGATCCGTGACTGTCAGGGAAGTTCTGTTATGAAAGGTCATGTAGCTAACACTAACCCTTTTGTTGAAGGTGATACTGCTTGATGCCTGTGGCATCTATTTTATTTGTATTTTTTATTGTACATGATTGTGTAACTGATGTTTTATGTTATTTTTGTGTGTTTGTAGTTCTGACTGGATATACACTGGAGACAAAAAAAACTGGCATAGGCGTGGGTATGCAAATAACAGAGGTATGGAACCAATCAGAGTAACGCGATGCGGTCACGAGTGTACTGTGAATATCGGGAATCCGGTAAAACATCAAATCTTCAATATCGCTGCGGCCGGAAAAAGATCGTGAACGAACGGTACAAAAGACGACTGACGAGAATCATTAAACGTGACAGACGTGCAACCCTTTCTTAAATTGGCGCAGATTTCAATGCTGGGGCATCAACAAGTGCCAGCGTGCAAACTATTAAACGGGCCATTATTGATATGGGCTTTTGGAGCCGAAGGCCCACTCGTATACCGTTGTTGACTGCACGACACAAAGCTTTACGCCTAGCCTGGGCCCGCCAATAACGCAATTGGACTGTTGATGACTGGAAACACGTTGCCTGGTCTGACGAGTCTCGTTTCCAATTGTATCGGGCAGATGGACGTGTACGGGTATGGAGACATCCTCATGAATCCATGGACCCTACATGTCAACAGGGGACTGTTCAAGCTGGTGGAGGCTCTGTCATGGTATGGGGCGTGTGCAGTTGGCGTGAATTGGGACCCCTGATACATCTAGATATGACTGACAGGTGACAGATACGTAAGCATCCTGTCCGATCACCTGCACCCATTCATGTCCATTGTGCATTCCGACGAACGTGGACAATTCCAGCAGGACAATACGACACCCCACACGTAAAGAGTTGCTACCGAGTGGCTCCAGGAACACTCTTCTGACTTAAGACACTTCCACTGACCACCTAAATCAGAAGACATGAACATTATTGAGAATATCTGGGATGCCTTGCAACGTGCTGTTCAGAAGAGATATCCACCGCCTCGCACTCCTATGGATTTGTGGACTGCCCTGCAGGATTCATGGTGTGAATTGCCGCCTGCATACATTCAGATATTAGTCGAGTCCATGCCACGGTCGTCTTGCGGCACTGCTGCGTGCTCGCGGTGGCCCTACACGATGTTAGACAGGTGTACCAGTTTTTTTTTTTTTGGCTCTTCAGTGTATATTTGGGTTTTAATTTTTGTTGGCGGGTCCGCATTGGTGGGAGCCCCAGGTGCCGGGCGTCAATTCTTCCCCATCCCATCTCCGACTGCGTCTCTGACGCCACACTCACCTTGTTGTGTGTGCGCGCCAAGATGATCCTGCTTTGAAGATTTAGGGGTTTCCTGTTGAAGGCATTTCTGCTTTTCTTCTTATAAAGTGCTCCAGTAGACATTTCTACTCTGGACACTTCCTGTGTGTTTCGATCAGTACTGAGCACATTGTTCCTGCCTGCTGGACCGTGTTTCTCCCTGGATTGGCCACCCAGGTGGGAGTGTCTGCTTCAGCAGTGGCTGAAAGTTTATGTGGCGGGAGATGTTACGTGGCGTACGCACATTACCCTATTCGTCGTTTGAACTTGCTTGAACTCAACAGTTTTGGGTGCTGAGCTATGAAGTTGCAACATTTTTCCGTCACTGAGTGTAATCTGGTGCCCCAGTCGTCGCCGTCGCCACCACCGACGCCACGAGCTGCATATTCGGCAGACAAAATTTGGGCTAGGCCTCAATAGATTGCAAGGCTGTTCCATCGAGTCGGCTTCACCCCATTTATTGCTGCCGGTGAACCATGCGCCACGCTTTTCAGGGCAGAGTGCGTCGCGCTGGAAGAGGGGGTGAATTTGTGTATATATACTGGGCCTGGCACTTGGACTGAGGGGTCGTCATGGGTCCTTCAGCTCATATTCCTGGTCGGCATACATATTTATAGGGTTCTACGGCAACGCGAACCAAGGTGGGCAGTATGGTTTTTTTAATAATATTTTTGGAGGCAGGCATTTTTTCGGCTTTTGCAGTTTGTTAATGATTTATCTAATTACAGTGGTTTTTTTTTCACGGAGTGCTGTAATTTTACGTCTGCCAGTAACTTGTAATATTTATGTTAGGCCTGAGCAAAACTAGTATGAATATTACTGTAAGGGAACCAGACGGCAGGCTGGTACGCTTCGCTACTTTGAGGCACTTTTTCCCTTTCAACCTTCTCCTATGTTTCAGTTTTAGTTGTTTTTTTTATATTTAGTTTTAATAGCGGTGCGCATCAAGCCCAATGTCAAGGAGTGTCATCTTAAATTGTAATTTGTTTAATGCCTCAATTTTTTTCACTGCTATCTTCATGTGCATCGTGTCGATAATTTCTCATAACTTTTGGTATAGTTGTGGGCTGGCCAGGAGGAGGTTTTGTTTTACACTCATATTCAGATTACTTTTGTCCCATTTGTTTTACCTTTTCCAGTCAGTACATATTAAAGTAATTTATATCGAGAATTTTAAATGTTGCATATGGAGGTTTAATTAAATTTCTGTGTGTGTATATTTGTCGGTTCCACGGGGAAAAAACACAAAAAAGAAAATATAGTATTGTGCCATAGTTACTTCACTGCCTCCTTATATTACTGTAAAAAACATTATTGTTTGGTAAATACTTTCATCATACCTTGTTTTTCACACTCATTTTACTTTCACGTACCATCACACTCAGTCATACTTGAAACTGTGTACGTCATTATGCTTAACACCAGTGTCCCATTGGTAAAACAGTAATTCATGGAAGTATTTGGAAAGCTAATAAATACGTTGAAATGTCCCCACGGATTGTATAGTGGTAGGCCTATGCATCTGCAATTGCCTGACAGTAAGTTCAACTTTGTTAGTATGCTCAACCGACTGGTTGTCAACTAAAACAAAATTAATGCTCGGAAATCATGGGTGATAATGATTATCAGAACAATGTGTATGTTCTTATGAAACTATTACTGCTCACATACGTTAATATGAGTCCGCGTAAATTGCAATAAAATTTTTCTTAAAAGGTTGAACATACTATTTGGTGACTATATACGGTAATAACGATGTATTGTTTGACATACATATCGGCATGTGCGTGTCTCCCTACAATACTGCAGGCCGATTATGTTATATGTAATATAACAACATGTTTAAGTTTTTTTTTTATAAAACCACAAATATAAACTTTATGTTCTCAAAAACATGGAAAATACAGCAAGCATTTTAGAATTGGCAGTACAGTTACGCGCTGCCGCTCGCACTAGAAACGCGAGTTCCATGCGCGGTCGACCCTTCCCTCTCCCCAGGCAGACACGCTCGCTGCCCCGTCGCTCGCCCGGCAGCCGGGGGAATGATTGATAGCGGCGACCTCACAGCTCCTGCACCTCCCTCATGGGGAAGCCAACGAGTTCAGAGGATGCGCAATATTATTCTGGGAACTAGAACCCTCGGAGCAATGCGGCATTTACAGAAATTTCTGGGCGATGGCCTACGACCATATAAATATTGCAGCAGTCCAAGGGTCGGCAGTCTTTTGTGGAAGTCAACTGGCTGAGTGCGGTAATCGGGCGACGCGTTGTGCCGCGAGAGACATCGGTGAAGGGGGCGGACGACGACGGGTGATTACAAGGCGACGGTGGACGAGGTGTTTGTGGTGTGAATGGACGAGAGGGCGTGATACCCGACGAGTGAAGGCTACTGTGCGCGAGGGCGCTCTGAGAACTCTAGAACATCGCACACTGGTGGGACCTGGACTAAACTGAGGTGGGACTCAATGAACATGTAATACGGATTTTATTGGAAATATAAAATATTGACATATAATTGATCAAATAATTGAATATGTTTTGATACACTATCTATTGGGACTGATTTTTTTATTACTTAATTACATTAATTTCTTTGAGGTAATTGTAAATTCTATTGGTTGACTTCATTAATTGTAAACAGCAAATGAGGTCAATTTATTGCGAAATGTTGGGTCAAGAGAATTTTGTTTGTAGTTATTGTAAATAAAATTTAGGAAATTATAATTAACTCTTTTTTCAATTAAGACATCAATCTCTTGACGAACCTGGTTTAGCCCACACTAAAATATTTCAGTATCGTTGCTATTACAGATTAGGTCGCTAGAGGGATAGGCATAATGGCGGGAATTGCGAATAAGTTGCTTAGCATAACTGTTTATATTTTATTTTATTACCAAGGTAATGAACCAGTTTCACTCACAAAGTATTCAGTAAACTTCTGCCGGATGTGTTTGGCTTGCATGCTTTCTCGTTGTATTTGTGCCGATGTGATACCTTGTAGACCAGTTAGACATGGTATCTTAAAAATTGTATCCGCCTCTATGTAATTGTGTAGGACACAACATGCTTGGATGATTTTTTTTATAATACCACAGATACGTTCATTGGCCGATGGAAAATCCGCCACTTATTTGATAAGATGCCAAAAGTGCACTCGACATACCGGCTGGCTCTAGTCAAACGATAGTTGTATACTCGCTTTTCAAGATTCAGCATTTTCCCTCCACATGGACGCATAAGGTTACTGTGCAAACCGAATGCCTCATCAGCCACATTGGGAACGTTAGTTCCGTTATCGTCTGGCAAAGGTTTGGGTTGAGGAAGCTCCAATTTGTCTGTTGATTGCCTGTCAAAACAATGAGTTAGAAAATATAGTTGGATCGGAGTATTTTTCGTAAGAACCAATATCCACAAAAACAAACCTGTAGTCACTGTCAGTAACTGCCATTAATAATTTAGAAAAATATTATTTATAGCGAACCACTATCTTTTGGCTTGATCACTCTAATATGTTTACCATCCACACTACCTACGCAGTGAGGGAAATTCGCCTTTTCAAATGAATTAGCAATTTCTTATAATGTATCGGTGGTCGGGAGAGAGATGCATTCCTTCCGCAGATTTCTCCAAATACTTGTACAGATGCTATCTACTATTTCAGATTATTTACGATTATTTTAAAAGTACTAATACTAACATACATTAAACACTTAAGTATTATTGACAGTTCAAATACATACAAGCGTAAAAAAAACATTTGAAGATAATACTGACATATATGCACATATTTAAATTTTTCTACCTTTTTTAGATAAACTAATGATCAAGAAGTGAAATAACATTAAGGATCAGTGGAAGAAGTGTGCAAAAAAGTTTAAAGAAAAGAGTAAAAGTGGCTCCGGGCAGCTTTCGTTCTTGAAGACAATAAACATTAGGGACACTGAGTCTAGCTTTGATAACGATTAAGAAATACCTTGCACAAGTCCGCATGATAATGACATACATATTGCTGATAACAGAGGTGAAGTAAAAACTCCAGTCGAGGCAACTCCAAGGGCTTCTTCAGATTCTACTGATGGGTCTACTCGCCTATTAGACTTCGAGAAACAAATTTTGGAGTGTTTAGCCACCGAGAACAGTCATTTGTCATTTTTCAAGGCATTCTTCCATCACTAAGGGAACTGACAGAAGATAAAACACTACATTTCCAGTTTGAAACAATCAAACTCGTGGTAAACATCAAACAATCCCGAGCCGTTCCAATGCCATCATTACCACCACAACAAGCCATTAGTTACAACAGTTACGTGCAAAACACAGCTTCAAATTTTAACTGGCACAATTAACGTAGTTCAAACATGCAGCCTTGATTGTAAGTCATACTAAATTTTTTCGGTAATACTTCTGCTCATTCACCATCACCTGCCCCATCGGATGTTTTAATAGCTAGTACATATGTTAATATAGTCTTTACGAGCCAAATTAACTTATAATATGCTGTTCAGTGTAAACAAATGTGTATTTTTTTGTGACGATTGCATGTTCAATATATTGTCGTTTTTATAAAGTACATGTAAACTTATGTGTCGTCTTTACAATTAAGCAATAACTGGCAACATCATTTATGAAAATGTAATTTTCACTTGTTCATCATTAAACTTGCAGATGTTTTTTGTTTACACATTATGTAGACGATTCTACGTGTTCTTAGATTATTCCGACAGGTCTAACTCACATTTTTTACCTTAATTTTCTAGAGGTATTATGCCTGGTTTTCATGAATATAATGAAATTTACCACTTATTATGTTTGGCAAAACCCTTCTAGAATGAATTTTTTTTCTTACCTTATGGCAACGGCAAGGCGTTCAGCAGGTTGCATAGAGTCAATTTTCGTATACTTCCAACGTAGATGGCTGTGTAGCTAGTGTACAAGTTCATCAAACGTCGACACAGACATTCTAAAGTAATTGAAAAACTTCACATCGTCCTTTCTTAGGTCGTGAAATAGTGTAGCAAATGCTCCCACTTAGCTTCTTTGTTCTATCAGTGGATGCACCCATAGCTTCCATTTTATTTCCTTCTTTTTTTCTCAAGTATAAAAGATAAAGTAGCCGGAGTCGTTCACGATCCATACTCATTACATCACTGCCAGGAATGAACAGAGGGAAAAGCCTGTAGAAGCGCGGGCGCGTACAGTTTTGCCTGCTTGTGTGCGAAAGGGTCGGCGAGAGCGTCCGCCGCGGTTTTTACCCACGCCAGTTTCATCCAATAATTAATTTCGCTACACTTTCCAAATTAAAAATAAAATTATTACAGCTTGCACCGAATTCTCATGAAAAGTTTCTATATTTACTGGTGTTGCAACACAACATGAACCCGTTGTGTAGTCGCTATTACTTGCGTACTGTTTTCGCGGTTATGTTGTGTGGAATTTTCCCTAGAGTGTAAATCTGTTTGTGTACTATCTTCTAAAATTGTCCTACATAAACTCTGATGAGTGTTAATAATTATCAGAGGATATGGTTCTAGATAATCATGTTCGTCTTCGTGTACTATAGACTGTAATGTTGAAGTAGACGGTAAATTTTGTAAATACCCTCTGGTTAAAGGCCTGTTATTGTGTGTACTTTCGAGCTTCAATAAACTGATGTAAATTACTTTTTTTGGAATTTATTTTAATTTCTGAATTTATTTAATACTGTTGCGCGCCGACTCCCACACTGGCCGCGGGCATTATGTTACCTGGCTATGCGGGTACCCGCCTGA